>JAYMFX010112216.1:0-25588 GCA_036784945.1 Monocelis spectator | reverse complement strand
ACGAACGCTCCAGAAGTGGAACATCAACTTTGTCCACTTGACACGTCGGACATACAAACTTTATATTTTTTTCAATGATCGTTTTGGTTAGAATAGAACCCTAGCATAATAATTTGGTGCATTATTTAAAAAAAATTATTTTGTAAAATAATTGACACGTAAAAGAAAAAAATGTCCAAAAAATCGAAAATGGCCGAACTTTGGTGATTTCTGGACAAACGGCATGATGTTAGAAAATATTTTCCTCTTGGATTTAGTTTGGCCAAAGGTCAAATAAAACCCAACAAAAAAATCTAAGAGAAATATTGAATAAGAAACTCTCAGCATCATTTCAAAAACGTGTTCCACTTCTGGAGCGTTCGTCCGATTAAGGTTAAATAAAGAAGTTAAAAAACATTATTCAAAATAACATTCAATTTATTCAAATAATAATTGATGAAATATTCATTGTAACAAAGTATTTTGAATTATTTGAATTATATCATAAACATTTTCTGTCGGATTTTAATGATTTGTATCTTGGGAAGTATCCTCTCCGATTCTATTTCTGATTCTTAATAATTTAAATCTTTTAATATAAACCAAATAGAGTGTTGCGCAATAGAGATAAAACATGGCATCCAAAATGTAGGCCACTTCTAGATGATAATACGCCATTTCAAACTCAAAAGTAATGTAAACTTCAATGGACGCCAATAGAAAAGCCAAACATCTCGGTGAACAAGCAATCAGAAAGAGTACTGCCATGATCAAAAGACTGGCAGTGATTCGACGCTCTTGCTTGGACTGATTGGCATTATTTGCTCCTCTTTTTGATCCCAATAAACTTTTCGATATCAAAATATTCAGAAGGAATGTTAAGCACGAGCTTAGAACGCCATTGAACAAGAACTGTGTCATTAGTTGAAGTGACAAAGCCGTTTGGGTTGTGATTTTCTGCGATATATAGCAGGACTGATAGGCAGGAATGATTTCCCAATAAATGGGCAACGGAATACTCATCAAACTGACAATCAGGAAGAAAACTCCATAAATTTTATAAACTGTGGAGACCTGAATTCTCCGGTACCACAAAGGATGAACTACAGCCAGATATTGCTCCACTGAAATGATGAGCAAAGTATTCACAGAAATGGAATTGAATATTCCCCAGAAATATGCAGTCATTTTGCAAACAAAGGGTGAAATGAGAGCCACCGATGGCATATTGAGACCAAGAACCAAGTAGCGGTCCATAAGAAGGGCAAATACCAACGTGCCCGTGTTCCCCGTTGCAATAAATATCAAAGGTAAGAACTGTTTCTTCAACTGATTTCTCTTTCTCACCAGCAAATATAGGGCGAATAAGTTCCCAATAACCCCAACCACTAGTAAAATGGGTGAACAATAGAAGTAAACCAAGTGGGTTATTGCTCGTACATTCTGTGTTAGCTGATAGATGGGTGATATCAGGGGTGGTACTGAGACGTCCTGATCGTTACCTTCATGAGTTTCATTATCCACTCGATGGTCTGTAGTATTCATTTCGAAACTTATAAATTGTATGATTTTGAGGTAATTCATTTTCTTAAATATGTTTTATACTATTAGGTATTATGCTCAAATAAGCCAATCAGGAATGAAATAAACGTAATGTCTATCCCTGAATACTGAATGTCAATCCGAAGACAGAAACATATTGTTATTTTTGTTTTTCCTCTATATGTGTGTAAGTAGAGGTATTTGCCATATATAGGAGTTATGTTTAATTTTAAACAAAAAAGATTGAATAATAATAATTGTAATAGAATAAATAATAGCAATTGATTTTGTCATGTTCGGTATCCCTTCGTAATTAGTAGTGACATGCTACATATTCTGGGAGTTTTTCATAAGACAATATGAGAAACCAGAAAGAATATTATCATTTAAATGTTTAGATAAAGTTTTACGAATGAAAAGGTTATTATTCTAATTACCTATATCTTTCGATTATTAAACATTTAAACGAAATTTTAAGGCGTGAGGTCTGCAATTTCATTTAAATTCCAACAAGAATATTGATTTATTAAAATCTTTTATAATTCCGCATGATTCTTTTTATTTGTAGAGGTATTTGCCATATATATACAATTTGCCTATATACCATACAATACCATACAAATTTATTTAGAAGAAAAAATAAATTACAAACATGAGTACAAAAAAAATTTCTTCTAGAAGTCAAAGACAGTAAAACAATTACTGATCGGCTGACCCCTTTGTACCAAATAAATTAAAAGTGTTTTTGAAAGTAATGCCAGGGAATACTTTAACTACACCTCTAGTACCTAGTTGATATTATAGGGTTTTATGTGACTTCCAAAATTTTGAAACATGAAATAAAATAAAATTTTAGTATTTACTTTTGTATGGAATAAATAGTTTAATGGAATTTATTATGGAATTTAATGGAATTACCCGTAAATGAAATTTTATTTGATCAGAATTTAAATTTCCATTGCAACATTGTAATTTCCATTGTAAAGGTTAACCGAGTTAAACTTTACAGCTTAGATTATACTTTAAAGGATCTCGTATAAATTCAAAGAGTTTATAGTATATTATATAGAGTACTCTAAACTCTTTGTATAAATTACGTATAAATGGTAGTGTTGAAAGTTTGTTATATCATTTTGATAAAATTTAATCTGCTAATATTTTTGGGATTTCCGAAATATAATTTCTTGGAATGTTTAGAAAATAATTTCCTAGCTAATTTTTATGGTGCGCATAATTAAAAATTTTATGGGTATGAAATATTCTTAAATTATCCATCTATACCATTTAATTTTTTTAAGACTTCAGTTGATATTTTTTTGTGTTCATATGAAATATCAATAAACAATAAAACTTTTACAAATAAACATATGTTGCATTATCCCTTCATATAAGATTCTATGAGAATCATCCAATTAACTAATTAAAATGTACTTTCAATAAATCAAAATATTTTATTTCTCAATCTCTCAATAAATTTACTGCTACTGATTATTTATAAACAGCTGCTGTTTTTTTACTTTTAAATGTAATGCATAAATAAATGCATCAATTAAAGTTAAATTCAACTTGTAAATTTAACTATATAAAAATAGATTATCAATCATCCTATATCTCTATTTAATGTGGTTGTCAATTTTGTATAAAAACAAATTGAAATAAAAAATTAATAAACATATGTTTAAAATTTATGTGTCAATAATTTACTTAAACATATTGTTGTGGCCCAATTAGGAACCGTAAAAAAGTCCAAACTGGTTGGCCCAATTATATTAGTAGTTTAAAACAAGCTTTGCAAATTATATTATAATAGTTCCTAATTGGGCTGACCAGTTAAGAACTTTTTATTATTATAATCATATAATATAATTAATTCGCGAAGCTTGTTTTAAACTACTAATAAATTGTATTAACAAACTTAATTAATTAAAGTAATTATTTTATTGAATTATTGGTTCCCAACTGGTCGGATAGTTTGGAACTTTTGGACCAGTTAGGAATCATAAAAAAGTTCCTAATTGGGCCGACCAGTTTGGAACTTTTTATGGTTCCTAATTGGGCCACAACATTAATATTAAAGACTGTTTGTTGGGTTTAGAATTATAATTAGGTAATTATGAATTCACTTTCACTCTAATACCAATCATAAATTATGAATTTTATAATTTTGATGTTTAAACCACTAAGCTGTTTATTGTAAATACAAGATTATCTTGTCCTCTGGAAATCTATGTATTTGCAATATAATTTTAATACATTCTTTCAATTTGCGTAATACATGATAGTCTCATCTTCTGCTATAGTTGAAATGTGCAGTCATTTTTCTATCTCATTGAAGAGGCTAAAGGAATTAGTTTAGAAAATGTTAAAGCATGAATTTATCATATTTTTATATTTATGCTTAAAATGGATAACCATAACATTTTAATCTATAATACATATATGTTATAAAAATTAGAGATTATCAACATTTGTGGTTTTATGTGTATCCATTTGTATCATTTATTATCCCATTCAATCCCTATTTCTTCTATAGATTTCTATTGATGAATAATATTGATATTGCCCATGAATACTCTATAGAAATTCACTTAAAACTATAGAATAAAAGGCCTATAGAAATGACATTCCTGATTATCAATATAGCATAGCTCAGCTTAGAATAGTCTACTTTACAGGCTATACACTACTTTTTGAATTAAGTAATGTATAATGACTGTATAATATTTTTATTTGCAATATTCTTTTAGTTAATCAGTTTGATTTATAAAATGAAAGAGTATTAATATATTATTTTGTTGAATTGAATGAAGTATGCATAATATCATATAATGTTATCTAAAATATCATATAATAAGGAAGGAGTAAGTCAATTGTTTAGCCTTCAAGAATAGCTATGTCTTAAAAAGTATAAGTATTATTTTTAAAATGCGCAAATATATTTAAAAATATATTCTTATTTCTCCTATAACATACTAATAATTTGTTAGTCAATTATAATAAAAAATTAAATTCAAACCGTTGCAATATAGTAAATAATTACAGTGTTATGCTCTTTAGATATGTAAGACTGTTGAATGTAATTGAAGCTTGTAAATTGATTTATTTGTAAAAATCAATAATTAAGTAATTAATAACTTTATTTACTTTGACACTAATTTGCAAGCATGCAGGTTGCTATTTTGTTTTATCTCAAAGAGAAATTTAATGGATGCAGAATAATTGCAGATGATAGATGATCCTTTGTGTGCTTTTTTTTAAAAACAATGTGAATAGAGAACAAACAGTTCTTATCAGGTGACATAAAGAGAACCCAACATAAATTGGAGAGATCAATCTCTGCTTTTCTCTCTGTTAGTAGTAGTAAGCTCAGTTCTGAGAATTCATTAGTCTGAAAAATCTGTATATTAAGTTATTAAATGTGTGTTTTTTAAGTGAATAATGACTTTTTGATTATGATGATTATATTTCTGATTCAGGTGCTCATTAATGAAAATCATTAATTACAATGTCAGAGAATAAAGATTCTCACAGTCTTGATGCGACAGTCTCCACAACCGGTCCAAGCGGTGATGGGTCATCTCGACAGAATCCGAATGAGTCAAATAATTCCACTAGAACATCAGAAGCAGCAAAGGAAGAGAAGAGGAGTGAGACAAAGGATGAATCTTCTCTGAATTCATTGTCCACTTTAAAAGATACATCGCCAATAAAATCTGATGACACCTCGGATGAGCATGGGAAAAGTCAATCTTCTACTGATTCCATTTCAAATTCACCAAAACAGAAAAAGAAGAAACGAGGCAGTCTGAAAAGAAAAAAAAGTGATCTTGAAGATTCTGATTCCAGAAAGGCAAAGCAATCCGCCACAGGGTCTAATTCGTCTACCAGTCAAGCAGATAATTCGAATGAAATGGAAACTATGGAGTGTGAGACTCAAGAAACTGGGGAATCTCTACTGAAAAATAATCCTTTCTCAGCTCTTTTAAAATCAAATGAAACCAGTGGCACAAAAACCGGTGAAAAATCTGAGCAAATGGGTGCTGATAATAAACCAGAAGATAGTAAAGAAGATGCATCGCTTGAAGAAACGACTCAGAATGTTCAACAATCAGCAGAAAAAGATAATTTATCACCTCTTGGAAATGAATCTGAAACACCAATTGCAAAAAATAGCGAGGTTCCTAAACATCTCCCAAGGAAAGATGTCGGTAAAAAATCAAAGCAAAAGGTTGCTGATAATAAACCAGATAGTAAAGAAGCTACGATATTGATGAAATCGACTCAGAATGTTCAACGATCCACAAATAATGATTCCAGTGTTTTAGTTCGATTTCATGTACTTGTAAAGAACATGGATTTGAGAGAAAACAAGACTTGTGTAGTATTTGGTCCACCATTTGGAAAATGGGATTCACCCTTTCCATTGGAACCCTTAAATAAAGAACCAATATATGTGTCAGGTATGCTCTCATACTTCTATTTTTCAACCACTATTCATTTCGATGAGAAATTCTGCGGGAAGGCTATTCCCTACAAATATATTCTTTTAAAGAGTGAATCTTTAAATAAATCGTGGGAAGAATTTTATGAAGATCCAGTTGGGGATAAATTGAATCGTGTGTTAGTCGTACCTCACAAACCATGCGATTTATTTAACAAATATGATGATGTCTTGTCTACAAATCGATACAACCATTTGGATCACAGTGCTGGAAGATACAATGCATTCGCCATAATGACCGCATATTTATTCAATGATCTTCAATTTGAAAAGTCTATCGAAAGTATTTTAAGACTCTATAAAGCTCAAGCTTCTCAACAACTTGTCAATAGTGAAATGAAATCTACTCCATTTGGAAGTAAATTCCTACCAAAATGGATGATTTATCGTTGCGTGAAGCATCTTGTGAATCTCTACAAGAATAAGTGCCCGATTGTCTACTGCAAGGTATCATTGCTTATAAGCGTCATGTTTGCTGAGTTTAACGCGCCAGAAGATCGGAGAGAATATTATGATTCAATTTTTGACGGGTTTCGTGAATTTCTCGATCGTTACAATGACGATCAATCAATATTTGATGAGCACTTTTCATTTACTCAGGATTTTCTTCCACGCGTAGTGAAATCTGTAGTGGATGTCATCAATGATAACCTCATCATAATGGCTGAAAGAAGATCAATGAGAGGAGATATTGTTTGGATATATGCATATCGATTTATTCGGAAAATTCAAGGCAATTTGAATGATGACTCGCAGATAAAGTTTGAGCTTTGGGAAAAGATTTGTCAAGAGAAGTCAGTCAACATAAATTTTCAACCAATATTGAAGTCAATTCATAATAGTCAAGCTGAACAGGACTCCTTTAAGCATGAATTTTTAAAGCTTGCCTCTGGTTCACATTTTCGTGATTTGATTTTATCCGAAGATATTGCTTTGTTTGATCCTATGGAAATAAGCAAAAAGCTTCTTCAATTGTGTGAAAGCGAAAGTCTTACAGACACAATTCTTAATAATTTACTGCCCAAATTATTGCGCTATTACCGGTTTAGCATGGATTCGATTAAACAAACTGATGTCATTCTGTTTATTTCGATAATCGGTTCTCTACCCACGAAATGTAAGAAATTGAGTGTTTGCAATTTTTCGTTGGATGTTTTACAAGAAATTTTCAACATGAAAAAATATCTTGAGGATAATGACGTGATCCTAAAATATCAACAAGAAGTGCAATGTATTTGCAACATCCTATCTGAAGAGTGCGCAAATGTGAGAACTGCATCTGTCGCCGCTAAAGAATGGACGAATTTATTCAATCGACTGGAAACTTTAAACACCAATACAACTTGCATTGACAATATGCGACAGAGGTTTGAACGCCATGCCAAGAATTGGGATATAAAGAAATGTCTGGACGTTTTGACCGCAGAATTTCAGAATTTGAGTCCTCATGTGAATGAATTCTTGATCAATGTCATATTTGATGCAGGAAGTTTTGCACTGCATAGCACTTCCTCAGTTTTTCAAAGATTTTTGGAGACGATTAAATTCAAAGATACTCCAGAAAAGTATCTTAAAAATCTTGGTCAACTTATTTCAAAGATAATTTTGGCATTGCCCATTTCATATAAAGCCAATGACAGCTATGAGGTGTTATATGCCATTACAGATAAGCCTCATTTTATTCAAATTGTGAAATATTACGACGCTTTCAAACAATTCATCAATGCTGACGCCCAAACATGCATAAAACACATCTACATAAATATGGACCTGTTTTTGGATAATTTAAAAAACGGCAGCCTGCCATTGAGCTCAATTCGAATGTTGACCGATGAAAGACGGCAGCACGTATTCTTGGAACTGTTTGAAATTAAAAGCAAACGTTACAATGTTCTAGTCAAGAAAAGAATCGAAGAGTTAAATTGTGTCGTGGAAAATCAGCAGAAAGCTAAGCTGTTTTTGAAATACTTTCAAGATAACACGAAATGTGACTTATTTGAACAGGAAGGTTATATCAGTTTTACTGAAGAAAACACTTCGCTGAACAAAGTCTGTCAAGTAAGAAAAGACGCTGACACGTCTCGGTATCAACCTCCAAATTTGTCATTCCAGTTTTCTAATGAAGATCTCTTATTGATGAACAATTTCATGAACTATAGGAAAAGTAAATGCTTCGTTAAGATGATAAATCAAGTAGTCAAAAATCAAATCACTGATGGGTGGCTGTTTCAGGATGTTATTAACACTGCCAGAGAAATAGTTAATGAGTTTCAAGCGTTTTGTGCTAGGTTATCAACTGGGAAAATACCCTTGGTAGAAATAAAAAACTATTTTAATCGAATGAAAGATGTTTTGGAAATCCATCAAGAACTAGCAGCGATTGACAGACTGAACGCGACTAGTGAGGATTGGCTGGCAAATATTGAATCGAAAATAAAGCTATTCTTGAAAATGAATGAATTAAAAGAAATTGCCTCTACTCTTTCTGAGACTGTCGGTAATTTGAATATCGACGGCCAGCTTGGTGCATTGGATAGGATTGTTGAATTGGCTTCTACAACTGACCGAATGCTACAGAAGCCACTATCCTATTTGACTGAAGAGATCATGCAATTCGGCAGTCTGTTCTCTAAATGGAATCGATTTGTTCTGCCTGCCTTAAAAACGTTCAATACTTGCACCGGATTGGTCAAATGGATTCGAGAAAATATCAAAAGTACTCAGGAATTCAAAGTGTTTATCGACTTGGCGAATATATCTGCCGGGGAGTCAGATATCGAAGTGGATCGCGTTATTTGCTTTCAATCATCCGTCACCGCCTACTACAGTCTTCTGTTCGACTGTAAGAATAATATTAAGCTTGAGCAGTTGTTGGATGCTGTGAATTCGTTAAACTCCAATTTGGAAAGAGACCCGAAAATCCCAGATAAATTTATCTCTTCAAATCGATACATTGGTTGGATAAAACTTGTGAAAGAACGGCATGGATCCGTGGAAACGTCTTCTCTGAATATGGTGAAGCAAATCAATCGAACTGGCCATTTCAATCTCATTTCAAAAGAAGATACCATTGATGAGAACTTTATCGAAGTGACCTTGACATACTCGGAAACAGTTGATCAAGAAAACTACGAGAAGTGCGTTACTTTGAAGTCTTTAATCGAATTGGAAAGTAAACTGATGCTGATTAGCGTGAATTCGGAAATGCAAAGTGAGGTTGATCGATTTTTAAAGATCCTTCACAATGTCGACTTGATTCAGAAAGAATTGTGTAAACTCATCGTGCAAGGGTGCTGTCTTTTCTCTGAGTTTTCAATAACCATTTACATGGGAAAGAAAGAGGTGTCTCTATCGGTTGACTTCGGTCACAAAACGGGAATTTTGAGAGGAACGGGAAGAGTGGACGAAGAACTTTCCATGCTTATCGTGTTTTTAGAAAAGTCAAAAAGCCAATGGCAAAAATATATGACAGATCTAAGAGGCTCAGTTCCAGAGCTTAATATCTTTACATCAGATCAACTCGTCTGTCTGTCTAAATTCTTAGCCGACTTGGAATCTAAAGGTTCTGTTAAGCACGCTCATGAAGCCATGATGTTAATGAACTCTATATCTCAAGAAATCGTTCTACAAGATATAAAAAACGCTTTAAATGATATTACCAGAGAGGAGGTAGTATCTGACGAGGCTATGTCCACAATTTCAGAAGAAAATAAAATTCCAGGAGAGGTATCGAATTCTGCCACGAATGATGAGTATTTTCAAATTAGACAGAGTATTCATGATGAATACGGATTCGATTTTGATCACATTAGTCTAGCAATGAGAAAGGTTGTATCGCTGAATGAAGATTTGATTGCGCAATGGTGCCTTGCCAATCCTCTAGAAGATGTCCCAAGTGATGTTGATATGTCTGAAGACGATCTTGAAGATGAAGTAGAGTCACCACTGCCGCAACAGTCTGAAGAACAAGATATTCTAGATTTTATCAATAAAGTAGCCGAGGATTATGGATTGCCTGATACGTTTGTCTTTGCTGCGATACTGTCAACTGGAAATATTAACGACGACTCTGTTGTTGCAAGTTGGTGTTTTGATAATATTGAACAGCACGAAGAAATAGACCTACAGAAATTGGTTGACTATGGTATACTCTCCCACTTGGATACAACAGCTGGGTCAGGTGTCATGAAAAGTGCCAGTCATGATATCCCCATGGATTGTGACCCTGTCGTTACTTCACAATCTCTGCAATGCAAACTATTTGGTATTTGGAATAAATTTTTACAATCGAACAATGTAACGAAAGCGGACGACTTTGTTTCATTTCAAAAACTCGCCACGGTTGTAGATCAGCTAGCGAACAAGTTCTCTCGTGTGATTGATCGAAAGTTTCTGCCTTGTCTGAAAGAAGGTCAGCCTAATTTGATTATCGTCAAGAACAATGTCATCTATGAATCCGCTTTAATGATCTATCAGTATGACAAATGTAAGCCTCTACCGTCAGTCAACGAGATTCTAATTTGTGACACAAATACCACCGAGGAGACGCTAATTCTTCACTGTTCAAAAGCTTTCAACGATACGAATAAAAAGATATTCACTGTCATTCATGCGGATAAAATCAGTTTTCATAATGGCAATGCTTTGGAAAAACTTTTGAAAACAGCAGTTCAAAATCATCATTATCGGTTAATTTTCTTATCATCGAAAGAAACCGACGACTCTTCCTACATATCGACTCTCCTACAGAAGAACAAAGTGTCTGATTTTCCCGACGTTCGCAATCAGTACGATGATCTAAGATCTTATGTTTATCTTCATTTGCAGAATGCAAATCCTGTGGATCCCACCATGTCAAGGTTTCGTATCATCGCCTCTAATCGATCAGGGGATGGAAAGTCCTTGGTCGCTGACCGCTTGTCGAAAAAGAAGAATGTTCCTAAATTCACCTTTTCCGTTCATTCGGATAAAATTGATAAAAGCAAAATAATCAGCTCCTGTTTTAAAAAACTTGACACCTCCAATGATAACTCCAATGATAACTGTCACATCTATCATTTCGATATTTCACCCGTCGTACATGAAGGGGAACGTGACTTCTTGTTTTCAATTGCCATTCTGAAAGGAATTAACGATTACAAAGGTCGACTATGGCTCTCATCTCCGAATGATATCTATATCGCCGAGATCACTAAAGACATGACCAAGAATGATTTCTTCTCTCTCTTTCCAACCATATGGTGTAAATCTCCGAAAGAATCTCTATTATTCTATCAAGAAAATCCCAAATCATCAACGGATGATTTTCACGAGGAGGGTCTTCTACTAAATCACTACATGGATTACCTGACATTTTTGTCAGACGAGCTGCAGAGACCGTATCAGTTTTTGGATGAGTTTGTGCGCTGCCATTCCTTGGATGATTTCGACTTTCAGAGTGGAAATCCTAATGGTAGTAATATTGATTTTTTAACAATATTTCTCGAGCATTGCGGAATACCGGAGCCTAGCTGGAAAGAGTTGAGCAACTTCTGGAACTTTTTGAATGTTCAGCTGATGTCTTGCGAAAATTCCCATTTTTGTGATGCAACTTTGATTGGAGATACGTTACCAACCTTCAAGCGATTTGTTGTGAAGTTTCTGATAAAAATGTCGAAAGACTTTTCTACCAGGTCTGCTGAAATATCTGACCGAAGCTTTCCTATACCAGAAATTCCCGAAAGAAACAGATGGGAACAAAATCCCCATCCGTATCTGTTTTTTAACGAAGGCGGTCATACGATATCGTTTTTTGGCTTTTGCATAATAAATGGTGATCTTATGGATGATCGAAGTGGTGTCATAATTGAGAAGAATATTATGTCTAAGGGGCTACAGAAAGGACTATCCGATCAAAAAGTAGAATTTCTAAGTCAACTTCATACGCAACCTCAAGCTTCGCAGCGATACTTCTACCTTGAGCAGTTATGCATGGTTTTTGGGATTAATTCGGTGTATCAGTTTGACGATGATTATGAACTCACGTCTGATAATGTTCTCAAGATTTTAGCCATCCATATGAGATTTCGAGCTGGCATACCAGTTGTAATTATGGGTGAGACCGGTACAGGAAAAACCAGACTCGTTCGTTTCATGTGTGACCTTCAGAAGCAAGGATCTGATCGTCAGAATATGATCATTTTAAAATGCCACGGTGGCACTCAAGAAGCCAATGTTTATGCGAAAGTAAAGCAAGCTATTAAACTAGCGGAGGAAAATACTCGCCATGGTATACGTCAGACTGTACTTTTCTTCGATGAGGCCAACACTACAAGTGCCATTGGCAGTATTAAAGAAGTAATGTGTGACAATCTGGTGGAAGGTGAACCCATACCGGATGATATTGGTCTCAAATTTGTTGCTGCTGTGAATCCATATCGTGAGCATTCATCAGTAATGATAAAGAAGCTGGAAGAAGCTGGTTTAGGATATCACATGAAAGCAGAAAATAGTCAGGATCGGTTGGGGAGAATCCCTATGAGACGATTAGTCTATCGTGTAAAGGAATTACCACTAAGTTTAGTGCCATTCATTTGGGACTTTGGCAGATTAGACAGTGCCGCAGAGTCCAAGTATATTTATCAAATGATAGAAAACAGTTTTAAAAGCACGAATTGGTCGCTACCAAATAAATGTCTTTTGATGGAACTTCTGACGGCTTGTCAAACTTTTATGAGAAGACGAAACGATGAATGCTCCTTTGTCAGTTTGAGAGACGTTGAGAGATGCTTGAAAATCATAGGATGGTTTCACGATAAGCAGATAATTCTTCAACAAATAAAATCTAAATTTGAAAATAGCTACGGTGAATTGTTAGATGACTTCACTCTCATCACAATTTTGGCTATTGGTTGTGCTTATTATGTCAGACTTGATGAAAGAGAGACGTTCCGCCAGGAGATCGAATTAGCCTACAATAAATGTCAGATCATTGTTTCGGAAGATTACTTTCAATACATCATTGAGCTGTGTCAGGACATCTTTGTTGAGGAATTGAAACTTCAGCCTACTATCTCAAAAAATGAGGCTTTAAAAGAAAATGTTTGGATCATGGCTATCTGCATAGAATTGAGAATCCCGCTGTTTCTTGTGGGTAAACCTGGTAGCTCCAAGTCTCTTGCAAAAACAGTTGTGTCAGATGTAATGCAAGGGGATGCATCCTATTCCGCGTTGTTTAAAACTTTCAAAGAAATTCAATTGGTATCTTTTCAATGCAGTCCACTAGCAACAGCGGATGGCATTTTAACAACATTTAGACAATGTCAAAAGTATCAAGAAAAGCAAGACTTGCAAAAATTTGTTTCCTGCGTTGTTCTGGATGAAGTGGGTCTGGCAGAAGATAGTCCCAAAATGCCTCTTAAAGCTCTCCATCCCCTTTTAGAAGACGGTTGCGTCGACGAAGAATCTCCTAAGAACTTCAAGAAAGTGGGATTTGTCGGAATCAGTAATTGGGCTCTAGATCCAGCGAAAATGAATCGTGGAATTTACCTTTCTAGAGGTCAACTCTCTAAGGAAGATTTGAAAAAGACTGCTTTAGGCATTTGCGATGATGACGACGATTCCATGATAACTGAACTGGAGTCAATGATTGAGGATATTGTGGATGCTTATTTGAAAGTTTACAAGGAGCAGGATCGTGAATACTACGGACTTCGTGATTTCTACTCACTTATAAAGATGCTTTGCGCTAACTTTAAAAAGGATCAAGAAATAACCACCTATTCTCTTAAGTTATCAATTAGTCGCTGTTTTGGAGGTGAATTTGGATCTGTGAAGGCGTCTGAGATCTTCATGTCAAAAATGAAGGTTCTCATGACTGATCCCGATGAAATTGACCCGCGTCTCGTCATCAAATCCGCTTTAGATGGTCAAGAAGACTCGCGGTACCTTCTCTTCTTAACAAAGAACAACTCGGCATTGAGTGTATTGCAAGGGAATTCTGCTTTGATGAATCAAAAGGTTACAATCATTTACGGATCAAGCTTCTCTCGAGATCAGCAATATATACAATTGTGTAAAAACATAAACAAGATCAAATTGTCGATGGAGGTTGGTCAAACTGTCATATTGTGCAATTTGACGAGTCTGTATGAAAGTTTGTATGACGCATTAAACCAAAGCTACGTCGAGATGGGTGGGTCCAGATATGTAGATTTAGGTCTTGGTATTCATCGAGTGAAATGCCGGGTGCATGAGCTCTTTCGTTTGATAGTTGTCGCAGAGGATAAAGAAGTTCTTAATAAATTTCCCATACCACTGCTGAATCGATTAGAAAAGCATTATCTTGGAATCAACAGCCTTCTACACGACACTGACCATGAAATCGTTGAAAAACTGCAGTCTTGGATATGTCGATTTTCTGAAGTTGAATCTGAAAGCAGTGATGATGATAAATCAAGAAGATATACGGCGCACGATGTCTTCATCGGTTATCACCATGACGTACCCGCTAATTTAGTGTTTCATTCCAAGGAGTCAATGGACATGGTCGATGAAGAAGAGATTCTGAAGGAAGCGAAGTCTATATTAATGCGATGTGCTGTACCCGATTCATTGGTTCGCCTTAGCTCATCTGAGCTCACTTCATTAGAGAAAGAAGAAGCATTTGAAGAATATAGTCGGCATCAACAACATTCCAGTCTCGCGAATTTCATCTCATCTCATGATGACAGGCATCAGTCCCTTTTTCAAGTAACCACTTATTCCCGCTTATTAACCGATTCTTCGCTGGAGATGCTGTCGCAAGACTTAGATCTTAAAAAGAGTGTCCTAAGACTTATTTTCTTGCAACAAATCGAGACTGAAGATTATTTTAAGCAGACTCTGCGCGGGTTTCTAAACGATTGTTGTAATAAAAAAATCTGTGGTATTCTTGTGATACAATGCCACATTGAATTCAGATCCCGGTCGTTAAATCTGATCGAGTGCGCGCGCTATATTATTGAAGAACTCATCAAAGAGTACGACTGCTCATTTTCAATTGTCCTTTTGATAAGAATTCATCGAACGATTGGTGGTAATTTTGTTGGTTTTCCATCATCGTCTTGGATTGGCGCTCATTTGGATGAATTGTTCACTACATCGACCCAATTCGATATCAATCAATTGAAAGACAAGCCATTGAGTGACATTATTGAGGAATTGAGCTGCGATAATTTGAGAGCTATGCTCATCCAAGCTTTACCAAGAGCGTGCGCCTCAAACGATATCATGGCCAAGCATCGTCTTATCGATAGGATAGCGACAGTTCGAGATTATCTGAACTCCGATAACTCGAACCGATTCTTGAATCTCATACGCAAGCTCATAGTTCAGTTTCAAGGCAGTAGTGAAACCTCAGCTGAGTCGAGACACTGGCTGTTCAGAGCTGCCACTTCTAGCATCTATCTCCATGAGGGACACACATTTCAGGAATCTCTCTGGTTGACTATTACCGATCACGTTGAAAAACAATTGACTAGACTATTATCTTTCATGGACGCCTACAATGGACTGAACCACTTGAATGTCGATTCTGTATACGAGTGGAAGCATGCGTTTTACATGGTGTTTTTAGAGAATGCCGATTTTCTTTCGGAGGATTTTACACTGCCGATTAATTCATCCGCTTTTAAAGGAGAATTTCCATTCTTTTGGTTTTATTTTGAATTTTTCGAAAAACTGTTCGGCCCAAATCAAGACTGCAACACATTTTTGACAGTTATCCACAATACTAAATTGGGAGAACTGTTGAGTGACGCATTTATGAGTGAGAATGGCGAGGCATGTGACGCCTTCGCCACGGATATTGTAGTGTTGACCTGGCCAATCACTGATAAGCATGTTGAGCTGCGTTCTCTCATTGTGAAGCAGTTGCTTTCATATGCTGCGATTAGACTGACTCCCAGTCGGCTAGAAGCAAACCGAGAAATATTCCAAGATTTAGTTCAACCAACCGATTTGTATTTAGCGCTGAAGAATCTGAAAGACAGACTAAGCACCACCATTAAGGCTGTCGAACTATGCGACTTTGGCGTAGAAGGTTTGAGTAATTTTGAATATGAAAGTGATGAGCATAATATTGATGACAAAGCGATAGATGTTCTTCTATCGTTCTTGGAACCGAAAAATCTTGATATCGTTGATAACCAGAAGTTGAAAGTCTGGATCGATAAAATCAATCAATTGAAATTCATCATTCAAAACTATACTCAGAATCAAAAGGATGAGAGAAAAGCCTACCTTGATCATCAACTGAAGCGTCTAGACCTATTGCGACTGTTTGTACAACATGTTATTTATGGTTTTGAATGCAAAGATTCGTTTCGTCTAAAATTGCGACAATTTCTAAAGCGATTTACCATCGTGTTTACAAATTGTGATTTCAAGTTGAATCCGACTTTCCAATCGTTTATTGAACAACTCATCAGTCTGAGTGAAGAGACTGGCAAAGCCTTATTTTGCGGTGGTATTGATAAGTGTTTCATCTGTCTGGAAGATCTGACTGACCCGGTTGCTCTACCATGCCAGCATGTCGCCTGCTTTGAGTGTATAAAAAATTCTATCAAGACAAGAATAAAGCGCAAGAAATGGAATTGTCCGGCAGAAAAGTGTACCCAAATGTACAAAGAAGATTTCGTACCCAAACGAACTACGGAGTGCGATGAAGCAGTGAGTATGCATCGCAGATTTAGGGAAAGGTTGAACACATTCTTCCTGGAAGTTCTTCAACTGCATGTATTCTATGGAGAAGATCCTCCCCAGAGGGAAATTATCAACACTCTCCTTAAATTTGTAGTTGCTCAAGAACTACCGAAAAGGAAAAATGATTCTACAACCAAGAGCTTCGGTCTGTTTTCCGGTGATTGCATCGACTCCAGTCCGATAGTTCGCTCCTTCATTTTCCAAATGCTCCTAAGAGGAGATTGGGCCAAAGTGGACGTCTATCTCACCGACATCTATCAATCTAAATCCAAATTTGCAGACAATTCGAATTTGTTTAAAGCTGAACTGTGTCTTCTCCTTGTCTACTCTATGGAAGATTCTTTAGGCGGAAAATGCTCCAAAGACATCGTCGCACCAAATCAAACCTGCGCCTATCTCTCATCAATCAGAAAGATTATCCAATCCATACCAAAACTGCATGCCAAATCATCGTTCATGAATCGTCTTGAATTTATCGCCAAAGTTCGATTTTGTCTCACCAACATCATGCACTTTTTCAATGCATTTGTATCGGAAAACAGGGAGTTATCACGCGAAGAGTCGAGTATTCTTCGCAGCTTGAGTCAGTTAGTCAAGACTGATAAGCATGATTGCATTAAAAGGTTTGTAGTTCGAGAACTCGCCACTAAATATCGAACCGATAGCATTTCATCTTGGAAACAAACTGGACAATTTCTCGAGTTAATGCCCGAATCGCTTCGACAAGTAGATTTAAATTACATTCCTGATATTCAAATCCTGTTTGATAAGCCGTATATTGCATTGCGTAATGATCTCAACAGGACTCTATATTCAGAAAATTCAAACGAAATAAATTTGAATTTAGACAAAGAGAAAAACCTATTCTTCTATCGTCTTGCTAACTTTTATTTAATAGCAAAGCTCAACCCTAATAATGAATCGGATCAAAACAATATCGACCAATTAATTAATCGAGAAAATGCAATTGGCAAAATATCTACTGAACAGAAGAATTTATCAAGAGAACTAGTTCAAAGCATGCAAGGGAATATCAGTCCTAGAGATCGGTCCATTTATACCATCTCGTTTTTCTTCTATGAAGTTCTTCATCAACTACAACACAATCAAAAGCAGATTAGAACCATCTCTTCATTTTTTGTGGACCTCTGTTTTGCCACTGCCAACCAAGCAAATAAATTCTTCCCTACAATGCCTCATAACGATGATGTTGAAGCAAGGAATGCTGTCAGCGATATCACACGCCTCTATTACTGTCCTAACGGTCATGCTTATGGTGTGGGAGATTGTGGACAATTGAACGGCTCATCGATTTGTCCTACTTGTAAGGCTACAATTGGTCGAGGACAAGCTAATCCACGAGATGCTCAATTGCAAGATACAACTGAACATGGCTACGTTTTGGGAGCTGCGACTTCTCCGAATCTGACGCGTGTCCGCAGTCTGGATAATTCACAAGTTGCTATCGTGCGCTTTCTAGTGCATTCGGCCATGTTTGTGAGCCAGAATAAAGCAGCCGTGTCTGCGATAGTAAAAGATCCAAATGTTGATGGTCATTTTCTACTTGAAAATATGAGGCTAAATTTAGCTCAACTGGCCACAGCTCTTGGGAAGAGTGAAGATCATGCTCAAATTTTACTACACTCGGTGATCAGAAGAATCTTATCTGATAAAAATCGTACCGATCGAAGTCTTGTAAGTAAACAAGCCAGAACTGAATGGGAAGCGTCTCTCTCTCAAATCGTATTGCAACCCAGTATTGCAGAATTGGACCGTACTTATCAACAATATCAGACTGCGTTAACTATTGATCAAAATGCCGGACAAAATATCATACTGGAAATATTACAGAAGAAGGAACCATTCGAAAGCTTTAATTTGGATCATTTACCTTATCTGCCACATCTCTGGATTCCAAGACATCAAATTACGCTGGAAAATATATCGACCCGCTATGCTTTAGATAAGTTAAAAGAAGAATGCCCGCTGTTTACAATTCTATTAGAAAATCGATTCGATTTACAACACTTGCGCAATCTAATCCCGATAATCAAGTTGCAAATCATTTTGGTGAGCAAATTCAACAGAAAATTGGATCCGGCTGATTTAGAAGGAAAGTCAATTCGTAAATTTCTCTTTGATCATATTAAAAATACATCCGAAAGAGAGGAATTGAAAAGACTGATTGAAGTCTATTTGAGCACTTTCAATAAGTTGCGAGATCAAATATTCAAATTTGACCAATCTGCCGACGCTGCATCAAAACATTATTATACGGAACATGCGAAGGGCCAAGCAGCCACCATCAACTTCAGTCCCTGCGGTATGATTTTCCCCGACTTATATGGGCATAGTTTAATAGCCACAGTGACCGTACAATTTCTCCTGGACAAGCATAACAGTACGCTCCGCCGCTATAAGGAATTGACTGACTCCAGTGTGCAGACTGTTCCACCATCAGATATCGATTTGTGCCATCTGGTCGACCTTCAGATTGAGGAGTTGTCCATGCTGTTACTCAACAATTGTCGATACACTCTCCAACCAGGAAAATCAACCAAACCGGAGCTTGACCTTCAAAACTTGGAGAGGCAAATCATTAGTCGGTGAGAAAAAGAGGTTTTTCTATCCGTTTAACATTTGCAAAATTGAATTAGCTCAGCAGATAAGCTCAGATATTTATTGTTTGTTTACTATTAGCTTGACTTGAATAATGGCTTGATTTGTCCAAAATCATAGTCATTTTGACTATTTAGAAGAAAATATCTAAGTCGTGTCAAATTTGACGACACTCAAGATGACGGCCTTCATCCAGATCCAGCCATTTCGATTTGTTCTTGATGATATTGAAGACTTAGATATATCTCTATTCGATCTTTTTGTAGTAAAATGAAAGTAATTATTAATTTAGTTGTTTTTCTAATTTTAGATATTTCATTGGTCGCACTTTAGTTGACCCTAAACAAGCTCCGAAACTTCAGCTAATTCAAGAAGAGGAAGGTGTTACAGGAAAATCCACATTTACTATCGATCAGATTCTACTTCCTGAATATCTTCACAGACAAATAGAAGCATCGGTTTCTTCATCTCCGGGTGATGTTTCCATGATTATGACTCACTGCATCACAATTCGAAAGCTTCTATCATTTACTAACATTTCCTCTCTGGATCTGAATCCAAGCGACCTCCTGACGAATGTAATGAAACAACTGCACATCGCTATACCCGAGCATCTGCTATCATCGCGATTCTTGGATAATATCTGTCTGACACATCTCGATGACTTTATACTCTTTCTAAAAGTACTGAGGGCTAAGCTTATGCTTATGTACAAACAAAATCCATGGTATGGCTTTTTGGATCTTGAGATGCAAGTGGGTCTCACTGCGCCGCTCAAGGAAAACTTATTGGATATTCTTAATCATATGCAACCGTATCAGCTATTGTCCAGACTTTATCGATTCATGGAGGCCCTGGTGAGTACCAAGAGAGCTAGTGCTGACTTCCAACTTGGAGAATCAATTTATTGGTATTTATATGAATTCATTGACGGCGAGGTTGATAAATTCCAGGAATACTTGCCTCAGGAAATCTTGGTGAAACACTGCGCATCCTGTTTCAATTATTTTGTTGAACAAATAGACGCTGACTAGAGTTTGCATTTTATCTGACTGACTGATAGATTTTTCTGTCTAATTATTATGTATTTGTTCATGCGAGAGTCATATGTTTTTGAACAATTGCGATTATTTTATATTCAGAGTTTCTGTATCTTCATTTACTAAAATAAGACGAGCGCATGTATCTAAGATATATTTTGCATTCTATATATAATATTGTAATATACCTACTATTTTATAATTGTTTAATATTTCAATCAAATAATATACGTATTTGGTTGCATTCAATTTTTCAGTTTTTATTAGATAGAGGAGATACCTATACCAGAAAGAATAAAATTAATTAACTAAATGTTTCTAAATAGCGATAGATCAGTCTATCTTAAAAATATCGAATGTTTGTATACATTTGGGATTTCATTGCTCTGTTATTTTGTTTAATGTATCGATCTTAGTAATTATACGAAATAAGGTTAGGGTTTTTTGATTTGTTTTACATACAGCTATGTAAAATGACTAATTTTTCATAAAATTTTAATCCAAATATTTGACATAGAACTGTATAAAAATTGGATTCCAGATTCCAAATTATTTACTACAATAGATGGAGTTTAGTTGTTAAGCAGCTAAAGGATATTTTGCAAGGTTTTAGCATTTGTTGTGTATCTGATGGATGTTACCTACATCTTATACGCTGAAATAGTGTGACGTCAGAATAGATAATTTGATTGGCTCTCAGGATATGAGAATCTCTAAACCAATAAGGCTCTCTATTTCAGTAGGTACTGCTGAGATATAAATAGACTGTAACATAGCCACGAATGTTTGAATCCAGTAGTAACTTAACCACTATTGTAGCGCATAAAGGTCCATCTAGACGATGCAACTTATACATGCAACTTGATGCAATTTTGTCTGTCTAGACGATGCAACTTAAAAAGTAAAAATAAAATATGGAATTGTTTTCGTTTTAGATTATACTTTAAATACACTAATTATACTCTAAGGTTTTAGTTGAAGTGATTATGTTTTAATTCTTCCAAATGGTCTTATAATTTGCGTCTATAGTTTAATTTTTTGCATAGATTTAATTTAAAGGATGCTATAATTCGAATTCAGGATAGATGTTCTACATCAAGAAATATTAATTCATCTTGTTGTAACTGTGTTTCCAATTCCTTAAAGAGACATTTTCTGAATGCGATGAGTTTTGATTTTTTAAATCGTTTTTGTCATATGTTTTATAATTCTCTATTTTCAAGAAAGTAAGCTGAATTTTTGATTCCATTAAATGTAATGTGACTATATTATCACAATCTTTCTGTATTTTTATAACTTCATCCCTAATTTCTTTACAATCATTGAAACAATAAAATCATACAAACTGATAACATTTTTAGTTATAATATTTTACTTAAACACCACATCACACTGCAAATGAAAATGACTGTAAAGTTATTAGGTACCACAGTGACAAGTTATCTATGATTTATTGATTATCTAGCTGTCTAGTTCTCAATTTGGCTAGATTATACTGCAATTTCATCAATTATCTAGTCTAGATATGAGTGACAAGTTATGAACAAACTAATTATAGTGATAACCATACTGATAAACACAAAAGAAAAATAAATTAGTATCAAAATTAGATAATTTCAATATTTAGAAGTTATTGTTAAATCATTTATGTCAGCTTAAAGTTTTCATGCATTGAGATCTATATGAATTACTTTTTGTTTTGAGCAAACTGATTTTTTGTTAGTGACTATATTTCATTTAAAAGTCCATCACTATATAATTTTCTAAATTTTCTTTAGTATAGAGGATTCCCATAATTCAAAACAAATCAGAAATAATTCAAATGAAGTTCAAGTGAGAATATAATTACTTTTTTATATATTTAGAGGCTCTTGGTCAGAGATATATTTTTATTAATTTGAATTTATGGCAATAAAGCAGTTTTAGTTTCAGCTACTCATTATGTTTTTAGTTTTAAGTCTATCTATTATAATATCAGAAGCTAAAACAATTAAAATTTAGCTTTTGTATTACATAGGTATCTAAATAATCAAGCTTATTATGTCATGTAAATCAGTGAACCTTTATTGAATTGATAATTTTGATTGTTTTTCTTATAGAAAAAACTAATTGACAGACACTATTAAATGCTACTATAGGCTTGACATCAATGTTAGAAACAAGCATTTGTTGCCATATCAGTTAAAGTCTTAATTCAGCTAGAATTTCTAGTTTTTTACAGTGCAAATGAGAGTGTTTTATTCTATTGGTCTAAACACTGAAAATTCCTAAATTCTGAGAACCAATCAAATTATTTATTCTGTTCTCACATTCATATTGTTTGTATGTTTTTACATATGATTAATGATTACCTACCATTTAAATAGAGTGTTTAGGAATTCCCTTTTGATTTACTGGACCAAATCAAATCTACTTATTAGAATTGATATTACAGTGTTTGAATATCACTGACTTTAAACTAAAGTGAGGTATGTATTGGTTCTTCTGCTTGATAATTGACAGACAACTTCCTCATATTCCTATCTATTCTAT
The DNA here is from genome assembly GCA_036784945.1 of Monocelis spectator. Taxonomy (NCBI): domain Eukaryota; kingdom Metazoa; phylum Platyhelminthes; order Proseriata; family Monocelididae; genus Monocelis; species Monocelis spectator. The sequence continues at coordinate 2,653 of JAYMFX010112216.1, read as the reverse complement.
AAGTAATCAAGAAATACAGGATTTCTGCGAGTGCTGATGCAAAAATTGCACTAATTTTAAAATATACATATGTAGATAATATTTATTAATAATAAAGATTCTGTTTCTCTTTATAGAATGACTGTACTTCCCTTTCAACTCAGTATAAAAGAAAAATTCCAATTCAAGTAGTCAGGAATCAGTTAAAAGACCAAAGAATTCGAGAGAAGGAATATTGTGAACCATTGTCAAATCGTGAGAGCCTAAATTCATTGTACAACACTGAAAGAGAAAATTTCTCTACAAATGATGGAACTGCACAAAAAAGGAAATATCTGAGGCTTAGTAGTCCAAATACGAGTAAACTGTCTCCCATGAATAATTCCAAATATGTGAATAATCGGGACAGTTACTTGAATCAATCGAAAAATCATCAATGCTATCTGTACGTGGAAATATTTTTATTAAAACAATTAGGAAATATGTAAGACATATTGTTTGTTGTTTCCAAAGGAATAGGGAGATAAGAGAAGGGCTATGAATTGACTGTTATTAGCTTTCAGGGGATTTTGTCACTTGACTTTCAAGGGAGCAAGGACCCCGAAACAGCTTGTTTTTGAAACAATTATTTAGTATAGTATATGTAGAGCTAATATTTCTATTTCCATCCTTAAATGTAAACCAGTTTAGTGTGCAGCTGTTATTTTCATATCAATATTTTACTGGAAGTATAAGACATACTTTAGTTAATTCCTTCATTTCATTCTAGGCCAAGTCTGTCGCGAGGAAGCAATTCTCTCTTAGATACTTATTCGAATAAGGGCCGAAATGCTGGTGGACCTTTTAGAAACAATTCTGTTTTAGTCAATAAACCACCTCGACAGAGTAGCCCTAAACCTGACAACCGAGATTATTCCAGAGTGTTAAGTCCAAGAATGCGAAGATCTTCAAAATACAAGGAATATAAACACGATTTTTCAAAAAATTCATCTCAATCCACTTCTCGATGTCCGGTCCACTCAGTGTCCTTCAAGCATTCATCCAAGCCATTCATTCCAATCTATAAATCTTCGGGCGACTTTCAGCAATTTTCAAAATCTGAATCGAACAAACCAACTCTGTTAAACCAAACTCCTCCCATATCAGTGGATAACACTTCTTCATCAGGTACGAAGCCATTTCTGTATTATCCTACTTATCTTCTTTGTATGTTATGATTTGCATATTTTAACGATTATCTATCACTTAAAATGTTTCCACTGAATTCTGAAGATGTCACATGATGAAAGGGTAAAACGTGTTAAAATAAAGATTGCCAAGAAGCTTCAGTCAAAAACTTTTCATAACTTGTGTACTCTTAATAATTATTGCTATTACTCATTCTTTAGAAGAGGATGTAGTGCTGATTGATAGTGAACCAGCAACCAAAAGATATCGACGAATCAGATCAGATCCCAATCAAAACAAAGAAATATTCATCAATTTGGATGAGAATCAGGAACTCTTCCTAGATCTCAGTGAGGTGCGATAATAACTTCTTTTTATTCACTTCAAGGTGATAAATAACATATGGACAAATTCTGTAATTCATTAAGCTCTGAATTAATATTTCAGAGCAGTGGCGAAGAGGATGATATTTGTATAATAGAGTCTCATCATCCAACTAGTCGTAAGTTTAATTCCTTTGTCTTACATTCTTGATTAAACATATTTTTCATTGATTATTCATTCACATTATACATATCTTATACAATCAGCATTAACCGAAGAAATGAATACCGAAATCGAGAATGCATTGTCCTGTGAATTGGATGATGTGGTTACTGTGGGCTTCAAGCTGAGCATCACTCGTGCAGAACTCGAGACGTTGCAGCCTTCTGGTTGGTTGAGTGATATGGTCAGTACATTCAATTGCATTAAATCAATATTTACATACAATTTAAGTGGTCGACTTATATACATAGATAAGACAGCCAAACATTCAGAGCTCAAAATTGATAAACCACTGAAAAGAAATCCATATTGTCTATACGCTAGAATAGTAGATAATGATAGTGACGTCATTACTAGATCCAAACAATCGTTGCTATAGTTACCGTCTAAATATATCCAGTAGGGACCTAAGAGAGCGCCTTAATGGTTTAAAAATAGGGAATTCCCATTCTGAGAGCCAATCAAATTATCGATCATGACGTCACACTATTTCAGCGTATTTTTTATCCGACCTAATTCTATAATCTCCGTATATATGGTTTCATTATTGATTCACAGATCATCAACTTTTACTTTCAACTGATCAGTGATAGAAGTCGGCGACATTCCAATTGCATATTGCCAGAAGTCGTCGCGGTCACCTCATTTTTCTATCCAAAATTGGTGAAAGAAGGCTACGCCAGTGTGCGAAGGTGGACCCGTCGTCGAAGTTTATTATCCAAAGATCTAATATTTATTCCTCTTCATTTTACTAACCACTGGGCTTTCATTGTAAGTTCGGGAAATTATTGATTTACTTGATACAATTTAACATCGAAGTAGCGCAAGTACCGATTCATTTCTGTTTCAGTGTGTGGATCTTCGCTCTAAAACAATCACCTATTATGACTCACTTGAGAATTCCAATAGAAAAAAACGATATGAAAAATCGCTCAACACTATCATGTAAGTTTATCACTTT
>JAYMFX010111883.1:0-12815 GCA_036784945.1 Monocelis spectator | reverse complement strand
ACAAAATTCCTCGACGTTATCTTTAATAATCGCATGAAGTATATCGATCACGTGAACAAGATAGCTTCAAAACGATCCTCTACGTCTTACGCATTTTGAAGCCAAATCTCTCGAGGAGAAACCTTAAAATTGCCTATAAAGCCTTCTTGAATCCCCGGTGATCTCCCGTACTATCTCTCCGCTTCTCTTGAGAAAACTTAAAAAGAAATCTACCGGTTAATTTGCCATGAAACGTGTAATTGCAGGGATTTTCCTTAGTTAGCTGCTGGCGCAACTAAGCCTATGACTTATTTATTTAAACGTGGTCATTCCACCTTTTCAAGTTATCTTGCTATCAACAAGTTAATACCTAGCGGATATGCAAAATCAGCTTCTATAAATGGCCCAAACAGGTTCAATGTCACATAAAACACGCTACTTTTCTAATTCTTATTCGCCATAAATCTAAGTCAGACTCTAAGAATTCTCACGTATATACATATCATAAATGTACACATTCGCCGCGAGTCCGTTCTTAAACGTAAGGCCTACTCTAATTATAGAGTACTACTGTTGTACAGGTTGAACTACGATACAATCCCTTCTTCAAATATGTCAATGAACAGACTTTTAAGCCATATCTGTAAGACATTCCTGTTATCAACGCTATAAAGATTTAATACATGTAGGTATTGAACAATGGTTGATGACTGACATAATTGAAAACCATAAAAACTCAATGAAGACAAATTTATATAGCATGTGATCAACATGTATATTTTACAAAAAAATGATACTGACAAAAGTGATAAACAAATGTATAAACAAAACCTCTCTAGTGAACAAAGTGAATATAATCATAAACTCTTGAGATGCGCATCTCTGTCATGATTGTCCACGCTACAGCCCATCTTCAAATCAGAATCGTTTTCAGCTGCAGCGATGATGGCTTGCTTAGTGTCCTTGTCGATATCCCGGTTATTTTTGATAAGATCGTCTTTATTTATTTCCACTGCAGTAATGGAAGGCCAGTGCTTTTCATCATCGAACTTTTTTAACATGAGAATCAGATGATCTTTCTTTATCTGAAACAGTTGAACAGTGAGAGACTATTAAAAATACGTATTAAAATAACAATCAGGTGACTCCCCCAGATCAACTCAAAAGAGAACCAGAAGATCACTTGGGACAAAACTAAAGACATTATAAGAAAATGGGTCGAAAAGCTAAAAATCGATATCTCAAGAAGACTTTTCAAGAAGAGAAAAGTATGGATAAACCCAAGTATCAACAAATGCATCCTAGCGGCTCACTTTTAATTGACTTTCATGTGGTACAATTTTCCCCCACAAATTGTCGACAATGAAGTGAAAATTTTTCCCTCTAAATTGGTGCACCTCCAGTCGAACAGAGGTAGAAGTGAACGAAGTAGTAATGAATTGCGGATCCAGCAGCTCCACGGAGGCCAGATCTTCCGAGACATACAGTATGGCGTGAGAATCACTCTGGTCCCACGCATAACTGCTCAAATACACATCCCGACTCGCCTCTGAACTTTCACACACTGGAGATGCTATATTGTCCCCATCTTCATTGTTCACAGATTGAGGCGCGGGTGACTTAGTTTCTGAGAGAGAAATATTAAACAATTTCAGCTATAATAGAAACTGTTGCTAGTAGTAGTAATATGAACAACCGTGCTGCCGCCTTCCCCCGCCGTTTATTTTATATCTCTTAAAACTAATATAAAATCTCCTTATATAGTAAAAAAACTTATATTTCCATCTTTCTATTGAAAAAAAATACATTGTCGGTCCGGTAAACGGCGGTGGAATTGCGCCAGCGACTATTGTAACTACATAAAAATTAAAAACATAAAACCATTAGAATTTATAAAATACTCAGCACTCTAACAGGTTGATTGATGATTTGTTTTTTACCTTTATGCAAAATACATTCAGTATTAGCCGCAATCAATAGGTCATCTTCCAGGATTATTAAATCTGCTTCTAGGGTATGCCATCGATTAGATAGGAGCTCTTTAACTTTAGGGTGATTACTGAGATTTTCAAGACGCTGTAATTCAGCAATTTCTTGTTCCAAATTTGTTCTCTCCTAAAAAAATACAACTTATTACTCCATATCTATGTTGCAACGTTAATTTCCATGAAAATAATTTCTGATCTTTCGTAATTCAATGTATTGACCAAAATTATCTGGGTCAATATCGCTGGCATTATTACGATCAGTTATAGTCCGCTTTTTCGTGATTCAGCAAAATCCAAAGATTTACATAGATATGTCGAAATATAATAAAGTTATTCATCAAATGATATGAATAACTGGGTGCGTTTATGTTTGGTTTTATCTCAAAGTTGTAGTCTTAGTCTTAAAACTTTTCTAAAACTTTTAGAAGTTTATTGGCGTCATCAAACGTTCTTAAAACTTTTGCAAAACTTTTAGTAAAGTTTTAAGTATGCTTTTACACGTAATCTAAAACTAAGCACCAGAAGATTAAATAAAATCGAGTTTACTTTCAGTTTTAGTTTTAAAAAATATGTTTAATATCGCGGCGCATGGAATTGTATCTGACTTTTATAATAGAAGGCAGCCAAATAAAAGAAGAAGGCCATCTATAAATCTGGAGCCTATTGAGATTCGATTAAGACTAACTACTGCTGAACTGCAGCAATTAGTTCAAGAAAACCATATTTGGAGAACAAGTAATTTTTTTAAAGCCTTGGTTATATCCTAAATTAAATTAAATAATGAATTATATTTTTACATTACATATATGCTAAAAATGTTTGTGCCACTAACTCTGAACAGAACAATTTTTTAAATATTACTATGTACTCTAATAATTGTTAAATTTTGTTTAGATGATCATCCAGAAGCAATTCTTTCAAAAGCACAAAAACAAATGAAGCTATTTTTAGATTATCTTGCAAGAGTTGGATATTATAGACAGCTTGGTCATACAGCAGGTGTACATAAGAGCTCAGTTTTTAATTATTGTAGAAATGCATCCAATTGTTTTTGTATTTTTTTTACTTAAAAGTATTTCTTTGGAGATAAAGGTATGAATGTATTGGCACTCAGCAATCTAAAAAGATTTGACTTATTTCATTGTAAAATAGTTTCAAATTATAGCTTTTCTCTACTAATTATCTGTTTCAGAATATTACAATGGCCTTCGAAAAGCTGATAAAGAAAATCGAGAAACTGTGATGATTCCAGAAAATCGGGTGCTGGATCCAGAACCAATTATGAGAGCATGCTCATCAGGCACGGTTCCCATTGTGGTTCCTAACCTCTCAAAACCACCAATGCAGCTTCACATTGGTGATCATATTCTCGTGAAGCCAGCAGTAAATGTTTCTAAAAAATGCTTTCACGTGTGTAGAATCACAGAAATAACAGGTTATGGGTGTGTTGGCATTTTTTTAAGAAATAGCCTAAAAGTAGGTTTATATGTAATGCCTGAATTGCAAATCGAATCATATTTTAAATTAGAGAATGTCATCAAAGTGTTAGAGCCACCATCTGTTCAAAGAAGGGGCCAGTTGTATTTTGAAAGTGTTGTGCAAATGTAATATTTTTATGACGCTTCGCAAACTTTGTGTAGTGTGTCGGTTTTATTTTATTTTGCGGTTATGTGTGTTTTCTGAATTCTTGAATTATTACTATTTATTATAGTCCTACTATATTTAACTATTGACTTCTGTCTGTTTTTTCAACCCAAATAGGATTCAGTTACCAATGCTTGCAGATTTTAATAATATGTCCTACCCTTTACAAACAATAAATGGAGAAGTAAAGCATGTTATATTGTTTGTTGATGATTTTATTGTTAGAATCCAACGACCTGATCATGCTGGAGATGCCTACTACTGTGGTCGTCCGGGTAAGGCATTGTGACAGTATTAATGTCCAATATATTGTGGATGGTAGAGGCCAAGTTCGTCACATAGTTAGCGGTATCCCGGGTTCTTCACATGACCTGACAGCTATACGGTGGTCAAACAGATTTATGGAATTTCTGAATGCATTACCAGCCAGATATGTGGTTTTAGGTGATCCAGCATATCGTGGATTACATCCTAATGTCTTGCATACCTATACAGGAAGAAATCTTACTGCAAATCAGTTAGTTTTTAATAATGCAGCCACTCGGTTACGTCAGATAGTAGAACAATCAATAGGTGCATCGCAGTTGGAGAATACAACAAATGAAAGGGAACAACTCCCTGCTAAAAGTAATATTCATTTTGTGTCCATAATTCATAGTTCAAAAAATGTTCTTTGTTTCTGTCTCTACCAATATTTTCTGATTTATTTTATAAGAAATAACATAAAAAAACGTTATCAGTCATTTTAAACTTCTGTTTGATATAACTTGTGAAATTTATATAAGATTCCAAAATATGCGTTACTTATTTTTACTAGCAATTAGAAGGGTCGAAGTTCCATAATTGTCTGTTTTGTTTAAACCTAAGTCTAAGTCTAAATCAAGCTGTTTTGCTGTCTATTTAGTAATCTCTGGATCAACGTTTTGTGAATTTTAATCGAATAAAGACTATTCCAACTTTCAACTTGTTTCTCATCAGCTTTTGGTGAATCCAACAAAGTAAGCGCCTCCTATTGAGTATCCTGAAATTCCTTCGTCTATTGAACCTGTGCCTCACAATTTGACAGATTTACTTATCCCTCACCCTCCCCCTAAAAGAGGAAGGTTGTCAAATCTATTTGAGCTACTTGACCATTCAGTCATACTGAAATTGCTGAATATTAAGCATCAAACCCAACAAGATTCTATCAGTTGTGGAGTTTTAGTTTGTCAAATAAGTTTCACTTGCAATAAGGTTCGTGAAAACCAGGCATTATCCGAATTCAATAGCCATCGTCCATCCTTGATGTATGTCTCTTTTATTGTTACAGTATTTTATATATATATCATATCATTGTAGAGATAGGGCCGTATCGAAGTTATTGGCCGTTAAATTAACGGTCAATTGCAAGACCTGTGAAACATACGTATATATTTATTCATTCTGTACTCTTGAATTAGAAATGACAACTGAAAATAATTTAGATATTTTTGTGTAAATATAGTTAAGAAACATCCATGCTTAGTTGCAAAAAGCATGACCCCAGACATGAAACATGAGAAGGCAGTGGGATTGTTTATTCAGGAGTATGAACGCATATCGGGAAAACAAATTGATGCCCAAAAAGTTATTAAACATCTCTATAATATGAAAATGATTTTGAAAAAGAAAAGTGATTTAAACCAAACTGGTAACAGGCCTATCTATGTGTTATAATTGGTTTACTATCATGAAGATTAACATGTTGCAAGATTAATTTGGTTTATATTGGGTAATAATTTATGGATGATGATTACAGTACAATGAGTAATTGTATGGTAGTTAAGAAGCATAAAAACTGGTTATCCTCCTATTTAGGTTTATAAGAGAATACTGCAAGATGTATTGATTATTTATGATAATTGGTAAAATGTGATTAATAATAACTGCACCTGTTTAAGATTTAATATTTTCGGAGTTTAGAGTAAATACTTTTCAGTGATAATTAATTGGAATTTAGAATTTCTTAAATGAACAAATCAACCTTCACATTCAAACTTTGATTGTATCAGTTCAGTCATTTCACCAAGTCAAGCATGAACAAATCAAAGGAAAGGAAAATTGATGAAACAAATCGGAGTGTCCTTACCAACAAGGAATTACAGCGGTTGGTTTTATTAGAACAATTGAAGTATTTCAAAAGGAAAAACAGCAGAAGAACAGCGAGAAGATCATCCAGCGAATGATTCGTTAAATCCAGGTAATTATTCATTTTTGGAAGATATCGCTGATATGGACGATCTAATATTGTATTTATAGCTTGCTTCTGTTCAAGTTATCACTTTGATCATATTTAGTATTCTAAGTCAACTTGTCAAAGTACATATCTATTGCTATATTTATTGATTTAGAAGAATTAGGGTGAACTTGTACCCAGAGAAAACTTGCATGTTTCCATGAGCTGTTTTTCAAAACTTCTAGTAATGAATTAAAGTATTTCATAGTCTGTGGCTATCTGTGAACAGGTGAACTTAATTTAAATATATATTTCTATTTATGGCAAAAATAGCTTTGTTCTTACTTCTGAAACCAATTTTATTTAATCCTTTTTTATTAACATTAATTCTATTATTTTTAAAATCATTCTACGTAGATAGTGCTTCATCTCCTGTGGCAATATTATCTCAATATTATCTTAAAATGCAGAGTCCTTTTGGATATTTTTTTTCACAATAAAACCTTAATTACTGTAACTTTTTGTAGTCTTTATCTTTTTTCCCTCATTTAATACCTACTAAGAAAAGTTATCTCTAATTCATATTCATTTATTTTAAAAAAAACACTATGTGTTTCTCTAATTTTTATAAATGATAATTCTGTTATTTTTTCTTTCTCCTATCGTATAATATGTCATATTATTTATTATCTTTGTAATTGTAATTATAGGTCACCAACTAGATCACCTCAGGGTGCCTTTGGTAAGCCTTTTTAGTTATGTACTAAATAAAACAACTTATTATTATCATTATTTATCTCCTAATTTCTCTAATAATCATGCACAGATGTTCAATTCTGAAGTTTTCCGTTGCTCAATTCCTTTACACGAGCCTTAAATTATTTTTGATTATTATTAAATTAACTTCATGCTACCTGATAATGATAGTTCGTCCAATTCAAGTGATGATGACAGTCGTATTATACGTTTTCATATTTTGTGTGTATATGTACAAGCAAGATTTTGCTCTATATGCCAAATTAACTCTTAATTTAACTTTGAATTATGACTCATATCAATTGAATTGCTAAATTCTCAAGTAGTATAACGTTTTTATCATTTAAAAAAAATTATTTAACATTAAATATTTTGGAGTCTTTCCCTGTTAAGATTAAGTGATGATTGTTCGAAGCCATTTGAGTTTTTTTATATTTCTTTACCCTGGTGTACTTAACAGGCATGTGACTGATCGGTAATGAAAAAGTCGGAAAACTTAACAACCCATGGCTACGCGATCAGCATAGCCTAAATTTTTTGGCATCCTAAATGCTTGTATACGTATATAAAATATACGTTTGAATAATTTTACACAGGGTCTTGTACTGTGTGTACTTTTAATATTGCAAGGTTTTGTATTTTTACCTACTTAATTTTTACTTGAAACTTTGCTTCTATCAATAGTTTGTATTACCAATAAAGCTTTTATCTATCTATCTATCTTGTGTTTAATACTGCACAAAATCCATTTAATAACCACATCTGATTGTAAAATCACATGGCTGTATGTCGAGGGAGCCTATATAGCAAGAGAATTGAAAACTTGTATGCGTAAAAAATAAGTTTATGGAAAGTATACAGAATGAGTGAGCGAAGTTAAATTTTTTTATACAAATGACCCCCACCCCCTATATGATTTTATTGCATTTTTGGACAAATCTCAAGAATGGTCCAAATAGCACCCCAAAAGTCGGAAAAGTCGGAGAAATCACATGCCTGACTTAACATATTTTTGTGTCAATATCTGTGGAAACTTTAATCTATTTGTTATTCAAGATTTATTGTTTTCAACATCTCTAGCAATTTTACTTAGGATTTGTGGCTTTTTATTTTGTTCAATTTCCCTTCTCAATTTATAATAAAATTAATGTTTAAAGCCACAATGAATTGTTATTGCTACGTTAATTTTGTTCCTCACAGTTATTACAAACCCTTTTCTGTTATATGCTAGCTTGTTAGTATATGAGATAAATTATTTGTGTAAATTGTCCGTCTATTGTATAATTTTTCGATAGATACAGATAAATTACATTATTCTATTACTTTTCCATAGATTGCAGATGTTGACATTGTCAAGACGGCAGTGGACAGCTCTCATCGACATAGTACGACTTTAATTGGTGAAGACATGGACCTTTTAATATTGTTACTACACTATCCTGACACTGACCCAGATATTAAAGGCATTTACTTCCGCTCCGACAAACTGACGCAACCAAGGTACACAACAGACTGAAAGCAATCATCGGAACAGACATATGCTCACAGCTCCTCTTCATTCATGCATTCACCAGTTGTGATTCAACGTCAAGGATAATTGGTATAGGGAAGAAAACAGCTTTCCAGAAACTAGTGAAAGGTCAACCAATAATCAAAGAATGTGCAAATTGCTTCATTCTCCCAAATCAGACAGACCACATCATTAAGGATCTTGGAAACAAAGCTATGACCATTATGTTTGGCAACGATGGCAGTAGTAACCTGGAAACACTGCGCTAAAATACATTGGTCAAGAAAATTACAACAATGAAGTCCTTTGTTCACCCTGAACAAAATTCCACTGCCTCAGAGTTTATTACCAGATTATGGTCTGGATGGGTACTGATGATGGTATGAATGCTCTAGACTGGGGATGGAAAGTAGACAATAATCAGATGGTTCCAATCATGATGGACATGAAAACTACTCCGGACAATTTACTGAAAATGATACACTGCAATTGCGAATCATGTCCATCTCACTGTAGTTGCCGGCCCGGAGATATGGGCTACATTGACCCATATACCCTGACCCTACACCTCTTGCTAATGAAAAGCAATGACATCTCCTTCAACAACATGCTTTATAAGAAGCAATGCAATATTTCTTTCATAACTCTTAGTTTAATGTAATAGTAACAGAGAATAAATCCTAGTTTAAATTGGAAATGGTAACATATGACAATAGTAATATATTATAACTAGAAAATATGTTCCATGTTAACTTAGGGTAATGTTGGTCTTGTTGTGGCTCAATTGGAAACCTTTGAAAGTTTTGAACTGGTCAGACCAATTAGGAACTTTTTTATAGTTCTCAACTGGAAGGGAATCAATAATTCAATGAATATATAATTAGTACTTGCACTTTAATTAATTAAGTTTGTTAATAAAATGTATTGCTAGTTCAAAACAAGCTTTGTGAATTATATTATATTTTTTATAATGAATAATATTACATTAATAAGCATGTAATATAAAAGTTCTTAATTGGGCCGACCAGTTCAGAACTTTTTACAGTTCCAATTGGACCAGCCAGCCCAACAGCCTGTTCTTGTTTTGAGAGATGTTGATGTTTGATAATAATTTATGTTACTACTTAACGTTGACATTAGATAAAAGGTATGTAATCAAATATTTAAATTTACTAAATATATTAAGGTAAACCATATTCTTGTTTTTCATAATAGTTACCTTACCATGAAATAGGTAAACACATAAATATATTTGTAGGTTGTAATTTGTATTATTGTTTTTGTGTAACTACGTGTATATAAAAATAGAAGATTATAGCCAGTGATTTGAAACTAATAAATATTCAGAAACACACCTGATTCTGATGGTTGGCCTCGTTTTTTACATCCATTATCACAGCCGAAGATATATTATTTAAACAAAAATGCACACTATTATTCCATTCGTTTTTACATGAGTTTGCGAAGATGTCGGAGACACATAAAAATGGCTAATTAGGTGCGTGAATGACTCAAACTTTAGTCAAGTGATGATAATTGAATCGAGAAATGTTGATGTCTGAAAAGGATAGCAAATAGTTCATTATTCTATGTTCGTATTTTTTTTACGGGAATCCAGTTTTATGAGTTTCTCTACTGTCTTAAACCTAATGAGATTAGTGTTTTAAAAACTCATGGCTGCAAAAATAAAGTTGTCTGCATATATAACTTTTTATATTTATACTTTTTACATGGGAGGTATAGCTAAATGTAAAACAAAAATAAATTAAACTCAAAAAGACTTTTGTTTATTTAATATGCAATACATGTATATTTTACACAGAATAAGGCGTATTTTTGATGAAGTGAATCATCGCAAGAATCCGATCAATTTTCAATTGCATGGCCCCTGAATGTCCCAATAATGAGTGTATAAGAGACTGGAATTTCTCCCTTACTTGCGGCACACTGATGAGCACATCATCACAATGTTTACGATAAAATACGATCGATAATGCCTGAACCAAATCAACATTAACGCGATTATCGACTTCCTGTTGTAGCAAATCAATAAAGCTACACAATAGTAGGACCGAACCGCCATCAGAAGGCGCTAACAAGCTGATTTCCAGATCCATAGCTGAAGGACCAAGCTTTGTGATCTCTTTTATACAGATTTCATCTGAAAGTAAACATAGCATACAAAGCATATTAGAGAAAATGGTATAATTATTTTATTGTAATCAATTATGAAATGTTGAAGATCAAGAAAACTTCGGTCGAAAACATGAAAAAACATGGGATAAATTGCATACAGGTCGTTGGTTTTTGATAATGTCATGAGCTAAGTAAACTGCTACCAACTCACAATTGTTTGTACGAGATGCTTGAATCAAAAGAGGAGATAAAGTTGATAAGGATGAAAATCCAGTGTCGTCGATCACTTTGGCCTTCTTTGCAGGCGTCTCCTTGTCCAAGCCATCATCATCTACATCCAACGTTAGATCAATTGTCATCGGCTTGTCAACCGTCAAACTTTTATCTGTTTCAATTGTTGGCAGAAAGAATGGGGCGTCTTTAGAGACAGAAGGTGGTTCCTTGGGTTTGTTTCGTTCTTTAATTGACTTCAGATTAATGAGCGTAGTCCAAAATGATGCGGGAAATGAAGATAGTGTGATTAGACGGTCTTGAAGCTGACTAGGAGAAACATATCTAGAATACGAATAGGCAAAAGTAAATAAGATGATGATTGAACATCAACAGACAATGTCATCATCATGAAAATACATTTTTTGTTTTTACAGAAGATACAAAAATGCTAAGCTTTTCCTCACTGAGAATTATCTTCCGCGTCCATTGCTTCATCTTGCAAGGTATCTTCATCACCGAGTCTCAAATGAACGACAGTACCGGGAATATCAACTGTACTTTCCTCGGCAGGTTCAAACTTCTCATCAAGAGGAGTCAATGTCAAATGCTTATAGAGGCCACGATTAGTCCAGAGATAGACGCCCAATTCATTTTCATGCGTTGTGGCTAGAAAGTCGCTTACTGGAGACATGGCAAGACTGCTCACTACATTATTGACCCGGAAACAGTCTACTAGTCTGTAAAATTAAAATGAAAGCCGAGCTAGGGTCAGAACTATTGGTCTGATATATCTAGTAGAACTTCTAAATAATCGTGTTTTTTTCTCTCTCTTTAGAGATGACAACAGCGCTGTTTCTAGAGCTGGTCCAGTGAAATATATTGGAATATCATTAGTAAAAGTTTGTTCTAGTGTTTGCATTTTTATGTTCTAGCTAAAGTTAATTTTATTATAAACAAATTTTTAAAAAATTACTTGGCGTCAATTACATCCCAAACCTTGATCAAACAGTCTTCTCCCGTGCTAATGATCAACTTAGAGTCGGCAGAGAACGTCTAATAACACAAAACAAAGCTTTTATAAATTTCATACTTTTCATTTTGATATTTCTTATAAAAGATTTCGAATTTTGTCTGATTTGGTCCAATTACTATTAAATTTCTCTAATCCTCTTTGAATGTAACTGTCTCTAAACGAAAATGGAATTAGTTAAGCGTAAACCTCTTGAAACTTTTATCTCGACGTTTCTTCCAATCAATTCATTTATTAGATAAAACAATTTATTCTAGGCCTTCAAATTTCTCAATCGAATTCTTTTTTTTCTGGTAAGGTTCTCCATTATGGATCCGTAGACTCAAAACTCCTTATATTCAAATAATATCGTTAAGGATATTTATTATGTCAATAAAAAAGTTTTGTAGATATCTAAGAAAATTTCAAAATTAAATTGTTATTTTACATTATACAAAGTTCATAAACAAAGATAAATAAATAAATCAGCCATACATACAATGTCTCTGATAGCTAATCTATGACCATAGAACCTCCTGACGATGTGCCTATTCATAGCATCGACCAACACAATATGACCGCTTTTAAGACCCAAAGCAAGCGAATCACTAAAAAATCAATATATATAAGCAATCACACTCTGAATAACTTTCGTTCTCATTTAACTTTTAAGAGAGAGATTATTAAGAGAGTGGGCGACTTCTCAGGAGTTACGTCATCACCAAATTGATAGTTGCTTAAATTCAGCATGTTGGATGATTGCGTCATCAGAATATCCTCTCTCCCCCCCAGCTAAATAAAATGGTTTTTCTATAGAATTTTTCAATCTTAAAAATGATTAACTCTTACCTTTCTCTGTGAATTTTGGTTATGATAATTGGGGTTGGCATGGTCACAGTATCGATTAACTGATGCTTTGTGAAGTTCCAAAACTTGACGACACAGTCTCCGGTGGAGATGAGGACCCTATTGACGTTATTGACAACCAAACCAGTTACACTGCCGACGTGAGCTGAAAATATAACCAACAGAAAGTGCAACCGTAGCCATTATTATAACCATAACCATAGTAACCATAGTTTAGATCATAGAGTAACTAGTGTAGATATTTGGATATCGATTTATGCCTACCAAGAGTCAGAAAATTATAAATTGGTGAACTTCAATATGTCTCAAATACGAAACTCAATATCGGATTTTAATAATTCTTTTACTAAATAAAAGTATAAAAAGAGCGCTTTTTAATGATATAAAATTCATAATAATATCTAGCAGGATTATCTAAACATTCTTGTTAGAAGAATGTTAGGATATTTCCTAATAAATTTTATATCATTTTGTTCAATCTATCTTACTAAGCAAGAAAACAAACTAATCCTGCTAGAC
>JAYMFX010111661.1:0-12828 GCA_036784945.1 Monocelis spectator | reverse complement strand
ATAATATCACAGTTTCTACATCTGCATACAAATCCCGCATAATATCACAGTTTCTACATCTGCATACAAATCCCGCAACAAAATTATTGAAAAGGCATCATGTGTTTCGAATGACCTAACAAATTATAAAAAAAAGTCAAGGGTATAATCGAATCCACTATACTGAATGATTACTAAATTAAAACAAAACGGTTTAGGGTTGCTTCATAACTTTTATTTTATTTTTAAAGTTTTTTCTATTTGTGTAATACTTTTGTGTAATTGTAAATGCAGGTCACCAACCCGATCACCTCCGGGTGCCTTTGGCGTCCTTTTTAGACCTCGATCTTTTTCTAAATAAAACTACCTTATTATTATTACCATACCTACACTCATATAAATCGGAATCGGAGTCGTAACCGCGAGCCAACTAAAACAATCTCACACTAAAATCAGCAAAAACTTTCTGATAATTGCTCAAAATATGTATGCTTTCGAAACTAATGCTATATATCGAGGATTTTATGCATAGAGCATTAGCGATGCTGGTACGAGTCGGCTTCGGACGACATGGATTTGATTAATCGAGTGATTCCATTGGCTAAAAAGAACTATTATAGTAACCTAATTATTTATTAAAAGACAAAGAAAGGCACAATTCTATATATATGGTTGAAGAATCGCTTGGTTAATCAAATCCTTGATTCATAGCCGAATTGTCGTCATATTTGTGAGAAGTTTCTCGAATCAATGATTGAAATTTATGCATTAGTCATTAATAATATAATAATCCAATAAATATTTTTTATCATCATTAACACAAAGACATCGTTCCAATCCTAACAAGCGAATAGATAAAGGATAGAGTTTTGACTTATAAAAGGCTGAATAAAATCTATGGTTTTAATTATACCACATCTTTTTCTATGTAGGTATATTTAAGTTAAGTGACCCTCTATATATAGCATGACTGTAGGCCGTTTTCAGCTAACTGCAAAGATAGCTTAGAAAAACAAAACAAAATATTCAAAAATCGGAGTCCTTAATAATAATACTTTGAACAAGGTTTCAAACTTTGGATCAAGGATTCCTTTGGCCAATAAGAGACCGCGGAATCAAATTGTAGGTATATATATCAATCCCAGTGATAGGAAATTGAAGTGTTAGCTAGCCCTCATCTCTCGCTGACCAGAAATTATGCCACAATCTTATAACTTCTTACTGTGTGGAGGGGCCTTAATACTTATTGGCCCTGATTATTAGATATGAGTAGGTATATTATTTATGAATTAAAATATAATAGGTAAGGTACTCACGCATGCCGGTATAAAATTCCTGCTGTTAAGTTTGAACAGATGGATATCAATAGCACAAATATAGTTTGTGTTTTCATTATATGCTATCTCTCAAGAATATGGTAGACAGCGATATGATAATATTCCAAATTAGAATATACTATACGACTATAGTAAAGAAATTTAAAAGAAATTGCAAATTATAGTAATAGATAAATCACAAACAATCGTAATAATAATATTTTGTTACCCTTTATTAATTGCATATTATAGAATGACCGAATTCCTCCAAATAAATTTACTAATAAGACTGTGAATAGATAGATGGAAGCACCTGTGGAGCCAAGTGCCTGCAGATCAATAGCCACATACCATCCTACCCGTCACCTTTTTAATTGTGGAACGGGCAAATTCCATATAAGTTTGTTAAGAACTGCAGAAGAAGCACTATATGGGCCAGAGCAGGCTATAAATGCGTTACTTATGATCTTCGTTCATAAAGACATTGTTGCTAACCTGAGCATTGCCAAGATTATTGACAGATTTGCCAAGTTCAAGCCTCGGAGAATGAGGCTGACAAACCCCTTAGTTTGAGGCACTTTGTAAATCTACTTTTTCTATAATGATCTACTTTTTCTACAATGGTCTACTTTTTCTACAATGATCTACATTTTTTAATAAATAAAGTGTAATATTAAAGTACAGTTAAATTGACTTATTAATTCAATTAAATCAACTGAAATTTTGGATGATAAAGTAAGGAAGATTATTCTTTCCATTTTATTTATTTATTTTATTATTCTATTATATCTCCACCCATGTTTATTTTACAGTCACGTGTTCCAAACGAACGAGTTGGTTAGAAGGTGAGGATCAGGAAAAGGAGGACTAACAACCTGACCAACTATGTATCTGAAGATGTGTTCTTGTGATTTGGGTGGTGCAGCTTCTGACAATCCGGTGAAGAATTCCTATCCTCGTAGAGTTCACAACTCCACCATCAAGAATATCCGATTATGCTGTTTGAGCACAAATAATTAATAAGTTGGTTATTATTTATTGCTTTTAATTCAATCATGAACCTCCATTAATTCAAATAAAAAACAAATTGAATTTGAATGAAGAAAAGCTCTATTAAGATTATCTACATATCCATTTTCAAAGATGAATGATATCGAATTTTGATAAACTTATTTGATTTTGTGGAATCATTTTGAGAATTCATCATTGAAAAGAGAAAGAACATCAAGCGATATTATTTGCCACTTATCTCTATGCTTTTTATTTTATCAGTACATCGATGTATCAAATAGTCCATTGATGCAGTAACACTAACATTATCCGACACGTTTATTTTTGATAAAGACATATCCCACAGAGTTGTATTATACATCGATATGTTCGTCTAGTCAACCTCTACCAGAGGGTACCATAGCCGACCCTCTCTGTACCTTCAGGGTCAAAAATAGTCATACAATACACTAAAATTAACCATCCGATATTGAAATATCAGTTACCTACTTTTTATTCGTTTATATAGCAGCTTCGTCAGACTTTACTATGGAGAAGATAGGAGCAGCTCTGCTCTGGTATATAAAAAATTATAATTTTGATTAGGCATTCAATTTTGTAGACTTCAAATTTTTAAATATAATTTGAATCATACTTTTTAATTCCGGGACCAACACTGTTGAACTTTTTGTATTAGATATCGCTTAAATAATTCTCTTTTAAAGTGACTATTTTTGAACGACTAAATTTATTCTACACAGATAAATACTCGTTATCTTCAATTTAATTTATTTTGATTGGTCGAATTCTTCACACATTTTCCTATTGTTAATAAATATAGGTTTATTATAGGTACAATAACCTATGTATATAATATAAACCTATACTTTAATGAATTACATCCTCTTCAACTACAAAATATCGTTTGTTTAGATTTCTTAAATACTTTTATTGATTAACACATAGATATTAGATTTTTATTCAAATATTTCCTTTCATTTTTATTTTTCATCGCAAATGTTATCAATGTATGTAGGTATACATACGAGGTACATCAATAAATTCACAAAAGATAAAATAATAAAAGCTTATTATTAATTATTTATTTGTACAATATCGATAGAAATACCTACGTAGGTAAGTGTTGACATAAATTCTTAAAAGGATTTGAATTAGAAAACTTTTCAGATTATAGAATAGGTATACGGAATTATAGCCATACTGGTCAAGTTCTGCACATAGTAACTGTGTGGAATATCACAGAGATTCGTTTTATGGACAATATCTTCCGCAATCTGTAATTTTGATTTCACGAATGGGACGTTCATTTACAGTCTTCTCCATTTCTAATCTGTCCAATACACTGGTCCCTTCAATGATTTGACTGAAATAGGAATAAAACAAATTTATTATATCGCAGGCTGATTATCTGTAGTGAGAATATAATTACTCACCCAAAAGCAACGAATTTGGTGTCCATCCATGCTGAGGGATTAAATGTAAAGAAAAATTGAGAACCGTTTGTGTGTCGCCCACGATTGGCCATGCTCACTACACCACGTCGGTCATGCGGTACAGCGAAATTTTCATCTAATGAAGCAAAATATTATTCAAAATAAGTTTACGTATTGAAAATTACTGATTACAGTATTATATGTATGTATAGTCATCGCATATTATTCATTATTTCAATATGCAAATAAGCATTAGTTCAAGTCAACCTCACCTTCAAATGTGGGTCCATATACTGATTCGCCTCCATTTCCCTTTCCATACCAGATGTCTAGAATGTCAAAATGCAAATTGAAATTGAAATATCGAAATCTGTTCTAAAAATTTATTACACATATGAGAATTTTAGATTTCTTATAGTATTACCTATACTTAACATAAAAATCAATCAATGCAATTATAAGTTTCCTATTTGCATGAAATACCTAAATGAATTAGGGTAAAACATTTTTTCTAGATTACGTTATGTAGATACTTACCACCTCCTTGAACCCATCCTCTTGGAACAATTCGATGAAAAATCGTATTTAAGTAGTGCAATTTGAACTGTTCCACTTCATTATGCTTAGATGTACCATTTTCTCCAGTACAAAAATCCATAAAGTTACCACACGTTTTAGGAACCAAATCAGTATAGAGCTAAATTTACATTGCACATACATAATATACTTTCTTGTCAAATCAGTATTGTATAATGCATAAAGATATATATTTTAATTACCAAACCTATCAGTTTAAATATATTAAGATGGCTTTTTATATGGTATAATATATACAGTGTCTTTTTCAAATTGGCACATAACTATAGTCCCAATAAGTTACCTTACATTGTAGGATTGTGACAAAAAATATGATTCCTCGAAAAAGTTAAATACAGAAGTTTCTAATGTGTTATATGGAATGATAAACAAAATATATTAGAACAGGAATATGATATTTGTTTATTGCAAATATATTTTAATTATCATACAGTTACAGTTACTGATTTTTGTCCCTTTCAAAGTATTGCACCATTTGAACCAGAATTATATATACAAATTTAACTTACTAAATAGTATGTAAGTCAATTTTTTTTTACTTTAAAAGTATTTTTACCTCAATGACAAGCCGTCCAATATCTTCTTTGGCAACAGAAATGTCCATAAATACATATGAATGCTAAATTAGAAAAAAGAAAATTAGAACTCTCTAAAACTATGTATTTGTTTGAATAAATAATAAATGTTTTATGATATATAGTATATGCATGCTATTTATTTTACATTTCTCCTGGCTAATTCATCTTTATATCCATCTTCAGCTAGTGTTATATATAAAGTCTCTGGACGAAAATCTTCATGATTGTGATTATCTACGGCCCACTGTATAAATGGTTCAGAACTTCCAAGATGTTGACCATCAATAAAAACAATACAATCTTCATCGAAAGCCCATAGTTCACCTCTAATTTCCTATAAATAAAATAAAATACTGAATGAGTAATTAATAATAACTAGATAATTAAACAGAATTACATGGATTAATAAGAAATATATAACTTACACTAATTTTTGAAGTGATAAATTCTTTCCACTCAAATTCTAAGCATCCTTTTATTTCTGGTTCATCAAATTGTTGACTAAGTCTATCATATAAATCCTAAAATTGAATGATATATAATTTGAATAAATATTATTATGATCTTGTAAAATTTCTAGATTTTAGAGAAATGCATGCTCATAATTTAGAATCAGGGAATATCTCAAATAGTACATTTACAAATCAATATCTGCAAATTTTACAGTTCACATGTTTTGCAGATGTAAGATTTATACAAACTTACAATATTCTGTTAATTTGTTATTCCTCTTTATTTGTCACAATGTCAATCCCCCAATGTATTTTTTATTGATTGCCATTTTAACCATAAAAGTTAATTTG
The DNA here is from genome assembly GCA_036784945.1 of Monocelis spectator. NCBI lineage: Eukaryota > Metazoa > Platyhelminthes > Proseriata > Monocelididae > Monocelis > Monocelis spectator. Next base: position 7,111 of record JAYMFX010111661.1, on the reverse strand, counting down.
GATATGGACAAAGAGCCCTCACACAGAGCTATTCTCAATATGGCATAAACAATTTGATAAATATGATCAATGTAACTGTGCCTATTAGATAGTGCATAGAGTAATGATATGTACAGACTGTCAAAACTTTATCTATAATTACTCTATCAGAGAGAGAAAAAGTATATATTCAGTTATAACTGAGTGTGCATACTGATTTACTGTCTATAATAATTACAGATATACAGCAGTATACTGTATTGATTATTATAAGCCATTTAGCACATATGATATATATAAACTCATAATGTATTGTTTATGAAAGTCTGGTGAATGGGTGTATTTGATCCTTTAGAAACCATAAATAAGATATATAATTTTATGATGGTAAGTGAAACCATTATTAAATGTACAAACATAAAATAACCAATCTTTGATTTTATAAACTGTATATTATCATATGCCATGTCTATTTTGTATTGGAGATATTTTTATTTAAAACATTTACTTATAGACAATCATAATTATCAGGATTATTGTAATAATTTCTCTTTAATATTCTTATTCTACACATTTATTTTTTATTAATTATCTTTCTAAAAATTAAATTAATTAATTTGTCAAGATTTCTAATTTTTATGATATTTTGATATAAATTCTTATTGAAACAAATATAGGTACTAAACAATAAGACGCGTATAATATAATAATAAAATTTTGCACTTGTGCACAATATTTAGCCTTTTGAAAGGCTATTGAACCAAGTAGACCAACAACTGATATTTTCATTTTAAAATATTTTGGCTTTACGTCTCTAGGAAAAGGTCAATAGTAAGAATCATTTATACAAATAAACAATAATTTTCCAACCAAAAATAAAAACTTTTTAGAATGTATCAAATTGGTATTATATTAATATTTAGGCATTATATAAGTAAATAAATAATTTATGTTTATAAATATTTAAACCATTTTATTATTTAATCTTATATTTATCATAGTAAGATGGAAAATATTCTCTTACTTTGACTAATTACATCTAGTCGTTTTAATTGTCAAACATTATATTCTCACCAAAACTTTCGAAAACATATGTTTTGGAATTTTTTTTAATTGTTTCTTGTAAGTATATTTTTTGTATTATACGTTACAATAAGTAATTTATTTAGGACAAAATTACATTACGAAAATAATAATTTTAGCTATTAAGATATACGTAGACATTTATTACTATTTTTTGTCAAATAAAATGTCCAATCCAAGGTTTTACAAAGAAAGCTGTCAAGTTAATACAGCATTTCAATTAAAAGTATATATTCTTGCTTTTATAAAAAAGGTTAATATACATAGATATTAATAATAAAAAATAAAATATTTAAACATAATTTATAAAAGATACATTTCAAAATGCAATTTTTCTTTTTTTATATTATTCTCTATATTTTCTTTACATACTTTCTTTTTCATTGTGTATGATGCAAAGTTATGCTAAGTTTGAATAATTATGACATATTTTATATTTGCTTTTAGATAATAATTACAAATGTTAGGATTCAAAACGATAAATCCATTTAAAAGTGGTCCCCCTGTCAAACTTCGAGGTACCAAGCCTTCAATGAAAGCTAATACCTTACTTATCTCCAGTGGAAATATCTCTTTGGATCAATTATTTGGAGGTGGATTAAGTATTGGATCTCTCATTCTGATAGGTAAGTTTTATTAATTTCTGATTTGTGCCTGTATTCTAACTCACTATTATCATTTAACCTTTTAAAATAACAAAGTTTATATATTTAGCAATTAATGAAATAGTAGATATTTTTTATTTTAGGTAATTTATAAATGAGCCTCATTTATTGATTTGTTGATGTAAAAAAATATATATTGAGAATAATTTTTATATTCATGAATATAATGTAAAGAACATTTTTATAAACTATATTGTGCTATAAGTGCAATTATGTTATATGGTCTGTAGTGAATAGGAAGAACCATATAATTTTAACAACCTTTAAAAAGAAGTCAAGAATCATTTAGAGAATAGCACTCCACTAACATATCATTGAGTACTTAATAGTGTTTCACAATCAAAATCAACCTTGTTTATTTTAGAGGAAGATATTGCTGGAATCTACTCAAAATTATTGTTACGCTATTTTCTATCTGAAGCAGTTCTTACTGATCAAAGTATTGCATTGATCTCTGCAGATGATAATCCCATTTCTATTTTAAATGTAAGAATTGTGATCTAAATGTTTTCTCTAAAAGGCAGATTTACATTAATATTACCTGTTAACTATTAGTCAAGGACTGGAGCTCTATTATATGTTTTCAATAAGCTCAGTTGGTAGTATGCCAGCCTCTAAATCGAAGGGTAGCGTTATCTATTCTCATAAGAAGATAGATTAGTTCAATTTGTTGGTAAAGCTAGAGACTGTTAAATGCTCAGCTCTTAAGAATTGTAGATCAAGATTATCTTCCATAATGTATCTGTAGGCTCACCAATGTATCTTATATAAAGAAATATGATTATTGATAGAAGAAGATGATGCTGTTTATTATCTAATATCTATGGTCACTGGAAGATAATTAATCATTAAGTATTTATTCATTTAATTTGTATGCATTTATTATATTTAACATTCTGTCACCATTCTAGACATTGCCCGATCAGATCACATTTGAAGAACCTTCACTTTTATCTAATGAAAAGGATATATCTGCCACGGAAAATATGAAAATTGCTTGGCGATATAAGAATTTAACCTCTGAAAATGTAAGGCCAACATTAACTTTATATCTATAACATTAACTATCTATATCCAATAGAAATTAATTATTTTCATTTAGCTCACCTCAAAGCCGATATCTTCCACATTTAGTCATGCGTTTGATTTAAGTAAAACTCTCGATACATCTGGTTATGTGTCATCGGCTAAATGTCACACCTGTCATGCTTCAAATAGCACAGAGTGAGTCTTGTTTACTATTCAGGAAATTAAAAAAAATAATAGTTTAATTGACTTTCTTCCTTCGCCCAGGTCGAACTTCAATTAACAAAACTCTGTTTTATTTCTTGCTTCGTTATTCTTTTGTTTTAATTCTTCTCTTTCTCTAAGTCAGACTTCCTTCTCTTTTGGGAGTGTGGATTACACCATATGTGCATCCAGAAGCCTTGCCTTGTTCTTGTGTAACTCCGTGTAATTGTTTAATGACACGGATCTAATATCGATCTATTTAATTTTCAGTTCTGCATTGGAAGAACCTACGGCATCTAAAGCAATTTCCTTTCTACGAGATACTATTTGTAAAGGATATGATTTGAAGGAGTCCAGTCCAAATAAAAATGTATTGAGAATCGGTAAAGTTGACTTGAAAATGTTTGAGAATTCATTTTAATTATTTTAGAATCCTTAAAATATAGAATACCTAATCGTATTTAAAACTACTTATCTCTATTCTTAGTAGGATGTTAAAAGTTATTACTTTTTCGATTTTCTGATATAAAATTGATGAATTTAAACTTGCCATTGTTTTGTTATGCAGGAGTTCAATCAGTTGGGTCACCATTCTGGAACTCTTCAAGTGAAGAATTGACGAGTTTCGTGTTTGCACTGAGATCGATTGTTAAATCCTCCCTGGCTACTGCCATGATCACTGTACCGAAGCATTTATTCAAAGTGGGAAACATTCTAAATTAGATAACAGTCCTTTGATATAAGTCTACCATAATCTCTCTAACTCAATTCGAGTCTACTTGCTGTGTATATTGTTTGTATTTTCTAGTAGACAATCTTCTTTAGCTCGAGTCTACTTGCTGTGTATAGTGTTTTTGTATTTTTTCATATCTAGCCATCTCGTACCTACTAGAAGTCTGTTTATTTTATCCTTTGAATGTGCACATAGTGATGAATTGAGATTTTTTATTAATTTCAGGATCCTTGTTTGGCTGAACGGCTGCGTCATTTTGGTGATTATTGCATCAGCCTGGAATCGTTCGCTGGTAGTGATAAAGCTACCAACCCTGTCTACGCTGAGTATCATGGTTTAGTTAATATTTATCGTTTACCAATTATAAAAAGTTTAGAACCAGCTGAGAGACCAAGAACGTTAGATTTGGCATTTAAAGTCACCAGAAAGAAACTTATAATTGAAGTGAGTTTTAACAATAGAAATACTTTTTAATGGTGAAGTATATTTATTTTCTAAGCACAGGATTTTACTTGATATGCAAGTAAGAAAAATCCAAATTTTTTACTAATCCGTACAGTAGAACCACATAGTTCCATTTACAGATGAAGGGATCACTGCTAAATTAGCAGATTAGCCAATGAAATCACAATATTTTTAGGTAACGTGTTTAGCGACTGCACACTTTTGTGCCTACCACGAGGTCATAATTATATTTCTATTCTGTACAAGGCTCTGTGAATCAATGTATATTTTCATGAAACACTCATCTTATTCGATTTACTAACCCTTCTACTGATGAAGAATTTTAATTTAATCTTTTTCTGTACTTCGAAATTTCGAGAGTTTTCTGATTTCTTATATTTTGTATTTCAGCCTCTTCATCTCCCTCCAGACTTTTCTGAAACCGTCAGTCGGTCCACGCAGCCAACTGCCTTTTCTGGTTGTGGTACCACTTCTGCGGGTGTTAATATCGATTTCTAATAACGACATAGACATACTCATTATTTATATCTATAATAATAATTGAAATAGCTAAACAAGATCTTATTATTTCGATTGGCATCTGAGCCGGTCAGAAAGAAAGAGCTCAGGGTTTTTCTCGTGGTAATTCAGGTGACAGTTTTTGTTAATGATACAATGCAGTGATATCATTTCCGCATTATTCAAAGCCATCATTTTGAAGGATTCGTTTTTACTACTAATTTGATGTACATAGTCATATTTTTGAAATAAATCTTCCTCATATAAAATATTTTGCATGCTTATAGTCTATTTATAGGTATAAATTTAGCGTCGTTATAAATGTGCTCGCAGTATTGAAGCAGATCAAAGCCTAAATATAGATCCTATTTAGCTGTTTTGATCTCCTTCAATTATATACTTTTATAAAGTAACCAGGAAATCATCAACTCCAAGCTAACAAAGCTCAAGATTTTCAGGATAACAATAATTTTATACCAAAAGTAGCAACCTATTTTACTCGATGAAACCAGATTCGCCCTCGATCCAGAACTACCTCAAAGACATCCAGCGATATTGATGACATATAAACAGCTGTTTCCTCAAAGACTCATCATCCCACACCTCACAGCCATCTTTAATCTTTCCATTGTGGTAGTACCAATCTATGACCCTACTAACTATACCGACCAATATCCCTCCTCAGTGCCACATCTTTTAAAGAATCAGCTCCCACCCTATCTAGAACTACACTTTGAAAGATCAGCTTCAGGGCACCCAGATCTAACTGTAACAGCACTCACAATCATTACAGAACAAATACTCATACCCATATCAGACTCGATCAACAAAACTTCATCGAATGCAAAGCAAAGCGGTCAAGGGAGAATCGAGCTTCTCTTATATAGCTCCTTAACAAACAACCATCGATACAGACGTGCTATGTGATTTATAGAATTGATTGTTATGTGTTTAAGTGATAGCAATGTGATCAAGTGATCTCTATACAGGGTTGTTCGCTCAGTATAGTATTGAGTCTTCATATTTCGGGAGATTTTCCTATTTTGTTAATTTTTCCTATTCATTTCCGATGAATTTCAGCTTTCAATTAATTCTTTCCTGAGAATAATTCTCGTCTGTTAATCAAATAGCTATGACTGGCAGAACATCTGATTCTTCTAAATTATTTTATCTTAATAAAAACAGCAGTAAGGTAAATTTCCCCTGAAATTCATCCGACAATTTTCTCCTCACATAAATTTGTAGGCAGACCGTGATTCTTTGCTCTACAACAATTTCCTCTCCTCTCCTATTCTCTTCTCTCTTGTTTATTTCTCTTAATGAAGCCGTTGATAGTAGCCACCAGATTTCTGTCCTCTCCGCACAACAAACAGAAAGCATTTTTTGTTATAGAAGTTGTTTAAAGAATTTGAGGTCGTGGATGGAAAATTTATCCCCTATCTCTTAGCCAAGAATGAGGGATCCATTTATATAGGCATATTTTGTTGTAGCATTTCCCTTATTCTTCAAATTGTTTGTTTTTATATAAAAAGCCGCGCAGTATTAAAGCCATGACGTAAATCTACAGTTGCAGTGAATCTCCACATTCGAAAACTGACATTTCTCCATACGATTTTCTTTATACCTTCTAATTGAGGGGAGGCCTTCACACTGCACTGCATTGAGGCTTGGTATTTCTCCCTGCTCGACTATAGTACCTACCTAGTGGAAATGTAATGCGGATTCTCTCGTGTTTGCGATCATCAGGCAGTGAGTCAATATTTGTTAGGCGCGGGTGCTTACTGAAGTAGATTTGAAAATCGAACTCATTGCCGATTGCTTCTGCTGCTATTGCTGCCGGTTTGGGGGATAGTTTGGGAAGAATTGTTCAGACACCAACTAGTAAACGAAAGGATAGAGTTTAGAAACCTAGCAATCAATCGTGCACTGACTGCTTCAAATAAGAAATCATTTGACGCATATCAATTCAAAAATCTTCCCGTATTAGAGGGAAGCTGAGCTAAAACAATTTTCCTTCATCTTTACTGGCAGGCGAACTGTGGAGATGCAGTACTCGTGCAGTACTGCTCAATTTTGATCTCTTTCATCTCAGGACAAGCTTTGTTACAATCCGCTTCATTTTGTGTCAGAAAATCTACAGATACAACATATGATTTCGTATGATGCCTGTTTACATGGAGTTGCACAAAATTGGTACGTAATATTAATGTTCATACAGTATATATACTGGTGTAATATACATATATTCCTATATATTCCTATATATTCCCATATATTCCTATATATTCCCATATTCCCATATATAATATACAGTATCATAAAACAAATATGGACATAGATATGGATATACACTACTGGATATAGATATGGATATGGATATAGATATGGATATAGATATGGATATAGATATAGATATAGATATAGATATGGATATAGATATAGATATAGATATGGATAT
>JAYMFX010111550.1:0-12830 GCA_036784945.1 Monocelis spectator | reverse complement strand
GTTATGCCATGATTTATATGATTATCTAGCCAGCTAGTTTTCAATTTGGCTAGATATGCTGCAATTTTATCAATTATTTAGTCGGTTAAATATGAGCACCAAGTTATGAACAAATTATAGTGATATCTAGCCACTATTTATTTGTCGGTACAAAAGTGACAAGTTATGATGAAATTGTATGATTAAATAGTCATTTTTATTTGCAGTGTTGTTTGCAAAGTTAATGTATTTTTTAGTTTTTATGAATCAAAAGTTAATAGATAGATATATCCATTATATATATACTTTGATAGACTTCTTTATTAATTAGCAAGAAAGTGTTTTCAGAATTTGATAAATTTCTTATTCCATAAAGCTAAATTACAAGTTAATTTGATAAAAGTATCCATTCATTAAATATTATAAAAATATATTTCTATAATACATATATGACATTTAAAATTAATATAGACTCTGCTTTTAACTTGATCACACCTGAACATAGTCCATAGAATTGTGATAAACAAATCTTTGTTATAAAAAATGTTGCTTAAATTGGCAATGGTAATTAATATATGTATTCAAATTATTTTAAGTTATTTTTAGATAATAATTATAGTTTGTGCTAAAAGTTAAGTAATTTGCTAAAGACAGCATTACTGTTGTCATGAATTCATCCTTGTCTTATGGGAATGCCATATATAACAATGTCCTAAACAAGAAGAAATTTACTAATGTTCTGGACCCAATAATGCTAAAATATTCATCAATGTGTTCAAAATGTTATCATTATTTTTCAACTTTTAGCTGATTGACTAATGCCTAAAGTTTTGTTGACTACATTATATCATTTGCTTTTTTATTTCAGATTGATGATGTTAAGCAATTAAACAAATTATGGAGCAATGATATATTTCTAAAATCTCAACTGAAGATACCAAAGAAGGACAATCAAACACAAATATTAAATAATAATTGTTCTCATGAATATTCTCAAAGTTCTTTACTCTGTGTATCTCCTACACAATCTCAAAATGGTGGTTTCCAAGAATTTACTCCATTGTCAGATTCTATATCTCCATCATCTTTGCATAATATCCCAACTCAAGTAGTATCAAACAATTCATTCCCAAATCCAGCACCAAAACATGAATCAAATATTCACGATTATTTGAGCAAAATTGATCAACAATTGTCTCAATTAAAGACTTCAGTGGATAAATATAAAACATCTGGCAGGTAGAACATTTTGAATTACATAATTTCTTCTATATATATTTGCATCTATTCAATATCAATCCTATAAGTAAGTATCAAGTCAATTATTTGATGATAAGAATATTCGCAATTTAATCCATTATTTCGTTTTAATGGATTCTATTTAAACTACCAAATTCTTAAAAGAAGCGTATACATCCAATATAGTGAAATAGAATACTTAATTGTCTGCCCTTATCTCAGAAAGACAACAAGACAAACTAGAATGAAATATGACAAATAAGCAACGATCAACTTGGATTATCGATTGATTATTGACCCGATTGACATAAAGATTACTATCAGTACTATAAATAAATGAAAGATCATACACAATGAAGGATAAGCCATTAACTATACTATGTATGATGATAATCATGTAATCTCTCATGAAACGATATGCACCTGTAAGTGAGTTATCAATAATCTCTAATTGCACACTATTTTCTATTGCTCGGAATTCTCGTATAGAAAGTCTACCTAGTACTTTCTCTAATATATACTGTGTAAAATATTATACCTAAGGCGAATTCATAAATGTCGAACTGTCAAATTTTATAGTTCGATTATCAGCAGATTTCATTTGATTGACGCGGATATTAGTTCTACTAGAACTGTGTAGTTCGCCACAGTTCGTACGATCAGTTTATCATTATTCATCGAACTGCATTTACGAATTCGCCCTTATTCATATAAAGTTTCAATCTATTCAGCATCTTAGATGAATCATTTCCTGACGAAGTGTGTCGGTCTAGGAGTCTGTATTTCTCGTATGGTCACATGCCTGGTGGTGTTCCCAATTCAACTTCTTATCACAACACCTTAAACTCAAGGCGCAGCGGTCGTCCAAACGTGGTGGTTGGCAACACACTGGTAGATGACTCGAGCATTCAGGATGAATTTTTTGCTTTATAGCTCCCAATGATTTAAATAAACTTCCAGATTGATGTGTATTGTAGAAATATTCTTATATATATCATTCAATATTTGATCATCTATACCATAACATTATGCACATTGTAGAGGGTGTTTTTTTCCCTTTCTAAGAGATTATTTGAATGTTATGATTGTTAAAAACATTATGCGTAATTCGACCATTCGGTGTTCCTTATTTAAACTATGCAATAAAGATCAAAGTGATATTTCTATAAATTTTCGAGTCCATATGACAACATATCTCTTATTAACTGTCGTTCATCAAAAAGGGTTGCCACAGATTTAGGATCTGATCATTTAGATTCTCGACTTTAGGTAGATAAGTATTCAGAAATGTTTATGCTCACTTCTGATAGTGTCGTTAAACATTTCAGAAGGTCTTATTCAGATTACTGGTTGGCATTAATGAATGCGAAAGTCTGGAATTCTTTAGTAAAAAAGGATGTGACAACCCTGATTCTAATGTCGTTATAAATGTCAATGGTGTTATTGTTAGCTATATAGTAGAGTCATTTTTCATGCAACTCAACTCTATATTAGAGTCGATAATTATGCATGAATATGTGTAAGCACTATCAGAACATAAAGTTACCTCCTATTTGTATTGATTGATGTATTCGAAACCTTATCATTCCTTCCGATTGTCTGCTATATCGTTAAGTGTATTATTTTTCATCGATATTCTATAATCATTGAGTTTACACGTTTATTTCTTGTGGTCTGTGATCTATTACTGTATGTTTTCTCGAAACTAATTGTTTAAGTCTTTCATTTATTTGGTCCTACCATATACCATAGTGTTGTCATTGTTCTATATATATATATATATATTTTGAATAACTAAGAAGTTTTCCTTTTGAAGAAATTGTTAGATGACCTCACTTTATACATTTTCTTTTCTTAGAAGTTTTAAATGGGAATCCCTTTTCTTATTTCGTCTAAATTTGTGTAAATTTTATAGACATTGGTAAAATTTACATCACAGTATTCTGTTGTCTTTATTATGAGCTATCATCTTGTCCAGTGCTTGTCTCATCCTATTATTGAATTGATGTGGGAATATTTCTGTGATTTATGCTGTAAGAGTTCATTCATTATATGTGAATTATAATAATTTTTATTTCATTTTATCAGCACTTTTTTGTCCGAGTCCACTTGTATTCAGTTGTTTTGTTTCAATAAATTGTAATGTGGTATTGATTTTTTTTATGTTCTCCATTTATTTTCAACATCGCAATTACATAACTGTATGTTTTATTAATTCTTTACCTATCATACTTATCATAGATATCAGATGATTGTTTTATTTTGTCAGACGAATATAGAAATGACAAATCAGATTTCTATGGATGATATGAACTTATATAGAATAGATAACATTTTTTTTATTGATCTGTTAAAAATATCGATTTTTTTTAACTGATCAGTATTGAGTATATATTTAACGTGTTACAGCTGTACTGATTACATTTTAACTGATTTTAGATATGTCTGCCAAGAAGAGAGTAGCTTCGGATGATGAGGATGATTCCTCTTCCTTGACATCTTTGGATGAGGAGGTTTGTTTCATTTTCTATTCCTATTTGTAACATAAACTTGAGATACAAAATTGAAAAGAAGATTTTGACAATACATATCTGACTGTAACTATCAAACTTTGCCCTTTGAGGTTCTACTGCTTCCTTCACTGCTGATTGCGACTGCCATCCATGTCTACATGATTCTATGCATTTGAAAGAAATTTATTTAAATATTCCTGCATATGTACAAACCTTTCTTTCTAGTCTCCGGTAAAGACTTCGAAGAAGAAGAAGAAGCCCAATAATGATGGTGATAGTAAAACAAAAAAATCGTCAAATTCTTCTAAGATAACTGGACCTAACGGTGAAGAATTAATAGATCTGACTGGAAAGAAATTTGTGAGCGTGAATCAGTTTAAAAGTAGAATATTTGTCAATATCAGAGAATATTACGAAGACAGTTCTTCGGGAAAATTGAAGCCTAGCAAAAAAGGTAATATTTTTCTTACAAATTGAATATCTATTTTATAATGAAATTCTATTTACTGTAAAGGCATGCCCGATATTTCCTAGTAGACAATCCTTTCTCTCTCTCTCTCTCTCTCTCTCTCTCTCTCTCTCTCTAACTCGAGTCTACTTGCTGTGTATAGAGTTTGTATTTTCTAGTAAAGAATCCTTTCTCTCTAACTCGAGTCTACTTGCTGTGTATAGTGTTTGTATTTTCTAGTAGACAATCCCTTCTCTCTCTCTATAACTCGAGTCTACTTGCTGTGTATAGAGTTTGTATTTTCTAGTAGATCATATTTTCTCCCTCTAACTCGAGTCTACTTGCTCTCTTCGCAAACGCATAACCTTTGAATGCTTTCTTAATGCCAATTTCTGTTTGATTTTTATCGCTCATATTAATATTTTCTGATTGTAGGTATTGCCTTGAATCGTGATCAATGGATAAAGCTGAAATCAAAAGTTCAGGAGATTGATGATGCGCTGGAAAACATTCTCTGATTCCTGGACATTTTATTTATATAGTAGTGGTACTATATTATATTTACCATAAGTCATTTTTTCGCATTTCTGTAAATTGTGATCAGTTTTAAAGTATATATATTTTTTGTCATGAATTGACTTACTTATGATTTATTATTTTATATATATTAAATAATTTTGTAATTTAGGGTAAAATGTCAACATATAAAAATTAAGGACACCAGAATAAACGAAACTAGCAAAATATAAAATTGTTAAAACAGTAAAGTTGATTAATCAATGGAAAATTCAATGTTTCTATTACTCGTATAGTAATATATATTTATGACGAAAATTTTATATTCTCTTCGTCGGCAGAATTAGGTTGGTAATATCTATTTATAAATGCTCTAGATAAGACATTAAAATCGGTTAAAAGAGTTAAATATAGCGAGGCTCAAATTATAAAACTTTTTATAAGGGAAAGATACAGATTGTTTTGAGGACGTTATATAGAGAGATTTATTTTACTGTTTCTCATCAAACTCCGGTAGAGAATGTTACTCTCGTGTCAATAACCAATTATTTTTGAGCTTCTCTGTTAAAATTCCAATGCCGATCAGGTTTCTTTGGGAAACCTTAAATTGATCATGATTGCGAGCATATTATTTAGACTGTGGCTTTATTACAGATCTATATTTTTACCTAATTATCAAAATATGTATTAAGAATATTGTATAAATTGTAGCTGGAAACTCTTTATTATATATAATTCACGAGATGTATTTTACTATCAGCCCATATAGTGGTAATTCTTAGTGTCCTATCATGGGGATAAGTTTGAATTATGGAATAGCTATCGTGTTAAACAAATAAATACCTATGAAGTTTATAATTTGATCATCTTAAAGAAAGAAAAGGATTCAATCCCCTTGGTGTAGTTTCCAAAATAGAAATGTAAATCTATAATCTTATCATTTATTTATTAAATGATTGTTGAACATCATAAACAAGAAATCCGGGTTTCAAATAACAAAATTCTATTCATTATTATTTGCGTGGTTTTGCGTGCACAGGCTTTTGTTATATTTACTTCAATGATGAAAGAATGATGATTTTCTTTTTATTGTATAGTTGATTGATGGAAATGTCTACTCTTAGAAATTTCGGTTAGAAGAATCACTCATTGATGAAAGTATTTATTAAGGAAATGAGAATTATAATTGAGGAACTGAGCGACATCCCCAATATTGTCCCATGACAACAGATTAAAGGCTGGCGTAGTTTTCCCACAGACAATTGAATTATTTAGTTTATTTATATAAGTTAAAGTCATTAATCTTTATCAGAGAACAAATTCTTATTTTAATATTCCAACGTGTAGGTGTTTATAAAATTTTGCGATACTGAAATATAAACTATATATAAATCTAGAGGGCAAATTTTACTGGTTTAACTTCTAACATATAGGTAATAACTAATTTTATGAATAAAAGTTTAAGTATTATACATAAAAGCAAAAGTTTAAGGTACCACTCAGTAAAAAGTTTCCTTCGCCTTTTGTTCATTTGTAATTATGTACATGCTGAAATTCAAAAATTATGAATAAAAACAAGCAATTAAAGAAGCAAATGCTTTGTTTTATTCATATACCCTTTGGTCATCATAAAATTAGACTCCAAAGTTAAGCGCATAAAAGCTATCAAAAACATGAATATCATATTTTTTTAATATCGATATATGCGAATCATGAGAGTCATAATTTAATGGGCTCTCAGAATTTAGAAATCATTTCTATTAGAAATTTTCTGTCATTAAATCAATATGCAATCAATATGATTTGTTTTAATAAGCTCGTTGCTATAACACTACTTTGCGAATATTTTAAATGCATAAATATTCAATAATATAATCAATTGTTGTATAAAAATAAATTCTGGTTGAGCTCCAGATTGTAACAACTGTCAGAAAACATTTCTAAAGTGCTGATAAGCTAAAGAAAAATGGATTTAAACTGTTAGGTAATGTTAGATTAGTTGTTATTGGATATAATTAGTTATAGTTATTTGGTAATTTTAATTATAAAACAAATTATTATCTAATTAAAAATGTGTCCTGACACTGTTGTTACACTCTGGCATTCGATCAGAATTTATTTTTATACAACAATTAATTGATTTATAATATTGAATATTTACGTATTTAAAATATTCACAAAGTAGTGTTATAGCAACGAGCTTATTAAAACAAATCACTTTAACAGCGTATAAGGTCTTTCAGTCAATTGAAGTCAAATAGAGTGTATAACTATAGCAACGAAAGATTAAAAACCATTGATCATTGATCAAGACGTCACCACTAAACTTGCGTCCAAAGTTTCCGATAAGACTTAAAAAAATAAATCGACATCATAATTTGTTTAGCTAACGATCATACAACGAAATACAATAACACACTATTATTCAAACCGCATACATAGATTCAAACCTTTAAAAAAGACATGGACATAAATGGCCTCTGATGATTATGATACCTAACTATAATACCAATTTTTACAAAATACAACTATAATGATATCTGTGTGAATTTAAGATCACTTATCATATGTGTCTTTCAAGTATGAATAAAATCTGATTTTATCGTGAGTAAAATGTCACATTAACCATTCTATGTATCTGCCTTTTTGATAATTATAATTGTCGATATTGTTTCAATAAAAAAATTATCAATTAGGTTATGGATAATTTTCATCACTTAAACACGATGGTTGTCTTATCAAATTTAATTTCTAGTGAAGTGCTCTCAGAAAGATTTAAGGCATTGAAGTATTAATGGATTGTGTTTAGATATATTCTATAGTTTGTGCCGTGATTTATGTGAATCGCAAAATTTCTCATGAAATACTATCAGAATATGTGTTACAAAATTTAGATAGGAATTGCTCAATAGATATAGATATGTCTTCATAGATATGCATAATGCTGTTGTTTTTATATGAGAATTAAGTTTTTATCTGGTGCTAACTCAACTCTTATAAAATATAAAATGAAGAGCAAACTATTTTCAAATTATACCTAACTGTGCTGTGATGATCAGTTGTATTTGTTCAAAAGTTTGATCTATTTACATAAGATGACATTATAACGGGATCATGGCGTGGATCAAATGTCATTTTAGATTATTCAAGTCAATATATACATATCTATCTATCTATTTTATAATTTGGCTGTCTTATAATCTTATAATTTATAATGACACACTGTTACATTTATATAGTCACTTTTAGCTTTTGGTTTGCTGCTTCTTTTTTACATGTTGATTAGGCATCTTTACGCATAAGCTTGCGATTCATTCATTATTCATTCATTAACAGACAATCATGGGAACTAATATAAATTTGCTGTCAACCAATAAGTATCAAAGTTGTAAATCTAGATATTGGCTGTAATTGATAAATTGATTGCGCTAAACAAATATGGCCTGTCAAGCTTAACAAATAATTCTCTAAATACTGTTTTTTTGTACTATACCTACTATTCTATTTATACTTTGTTTAATTAAAGTCTATAGCAAAACAATACTTCTATAGATATTGATATAATACCTAAATGTTTTCTGCGTTTAAAAGAGATTTATACTTATTTTTGAAGATCTGATGGTTAGAATTCATGAATTCCCGAATCCAATCTATAATCTAAATTAGTGACTTAATTTCCTATTTCATCATATATAGATAATGATATAAATTTGAGATCAATAAAGAAGCTTCCTGAATAGATTTAGACTTTGTTCTGGCATTTTGAATGGGGCATTGTTTCTATATATAATAGGTAAGCACCTCCTCTCATTACCATAAAACTAAGGGGATGGAATGACAAATTACGCACCTCCATACACGACAATCATATGACGCTCATCTATACGACCGACTAAAACATAATGATTCATCAAAGATTCTATCCTCAATGAATTTTTACCCCATCAGTCTTCTGTAATGAAAATCATTTTCACGATATAAAGATTTTAAAAGATATCTGTTTTATATATTTACTTGAAACTCGCTTGAAACCTGCGCGTATAGCAATTAAAACATCACAAAACATCGATAATATTTCGAATTGCTGGTTTTAACCATTTGTAGCCATTATTTATGGTTGTGTACAATTTGGTTTGTCAAATTATGCTGTACCAAATGCTTGTCTCGAGTAATGATTTCATCATTTTTCTAGCTTACTGTAGTATGGTAATAATCATAGCAGGATGTGCAAAGATTTGAACCAATAGAAATCGACTACCATTCTGGATAAACGAATAGCCTATTTCTATGCTTGAATCGAATTCAATCGGATCGAAACATTTCTGCCTTCCTATTTCTATACTGAAAACTAATTTACGCTAGAATAGTGGTGACGTCACTACTGGATCCAAGCATGCCGGAAAGAGAGCGCCTTATTGATTTAGAGATAAAAAATTCCCCATAGAGAGATTCTCGTATCCTGAGAGCCAATCAAATTATATATCCTGACGTCACACTATTTCAGCGTATTGATTTCCCAGTCAGGAACAACCATAGAAACAGACTATATTTTTTATTCTGCAAAGGAGGCCAGAAGGGTCAATTGGAAGTCGACGCGCGTTCTTTCATTAAGACTTGATATTAAGACGAAAATAAAATTATTTTACAAGGTTTATATTTAATCCATCATTTGAACACATTGATTTTAAATGATGAAAACAAACAAAAGTTATCATACATACGAGTAGAAACTAATCGGATTGAAACCTGAAGAATATACACACAGCACCGAGATTATATTCGAATTCATGGATTCAATCAAGTTCGATAGAATAGTGCGGATGCTGTACAGTTCGATGAATGAATTCGAAAATTGGCTGGAATCCGTTCGAAATAGTTTGCATGACTCGGTAGGGACTTGCTCGAGATTTGCCTTTGATTTCTATTGTTTTGGGATTGGGAGTCATGATGAATCTTTCGCATTAAAGAGCTTTTCGTTTCGCGTATGGAGTTCTTTAAATTGAACTTTCGATTTGACCTTTTCGTTAGAAATGTTACTGGACTGGGGGAACATGTCTGAGTTAAGGACGCGTTTTCAGCTATATCAGTGGGAGCAGCGTTCAACGAATCGAGATCATAATCTGAATTTGTAGTTGACATTTTATCCGAATAGTCGCGATAAAATTTCTTTCCATTCTTCTTTTCTTTAAGTTCTCTTTTACGCGCTCTTTTAAAGTCGTCGAAAAAGTCTTCCGTTAGAGAAACCACACTGCCGAACATTCCCAGCTTGCGTCTGTCTCTTCTCATTTGAAGGTCCGGCGGAGGAAACCTCTTGTCATGATAACCCTGGAGATAATCGATAATCTCCACAATATTCAACATGTCACTATCGTAAGCCATTTGTCTGCATGACACGCTGTACCAATCAAAATGCGAATAATTTGGGTAACTGTTAAACTGCGAGAGAGTGCACGGCTGGAATAGATTTCTCTCTTTAGAATAATCGATACCATTTTCTATTAGAAATTTGGCCATATCAGGGTAATCTTTTCTTATGGCTATCATGAGCAGACTTTCACCGTAATGATCGAGATTTATATCTGACTGGGGTTCATCCAAAAGCAGATCGATCGATGCTATGTTATTGGTCTCAACTGCATAAACCATCAACTTTCTCAATTCCTCTTCATCCAAAATGTCATTATTCAGTTCACTAATTTCACTTCCGCATTCGATATCGTCGTCAAGTATGGAGTCACGAATATTTGGAGAGTTTGGGACAGTTATGACTTCATTAGCACTCACATTATCTTTGATGTTGAATCTTTGACTACTGGTGTAACCCGAGACTGATTCGGAATCTCTCAGATCCTCCCGAATTAATTGACTTTTAGAAGAACTTGCGTCATCAGACGATGATGATTCCTTTTCTGTGTAAATGGAGGCCTCAATGTAAGACCTAATTATTTTCATTGTTATACTACCCAGCTAGTAAGACCTTTGAAAAAGTTTAGTCAGAATAATAATTGAGTTGTTGAGTTGAATCTCAGTGCGCCAATGTGCGCTAAACTATCTATTGTTTAAATCTTTCAGTGAAAGTATTCACAGCTGGTGGTATAGAAAAGAAGTTGTCAATTATCGAGTTCTTTGTGCAAATGTGACTTAACATTAGTTGAGAACGGATTATGCAGTATATAGTTAAATACTATTTCAGTTACTTTCATGAGATGCTTTGCACACACAAACACACACACTATCCTGAATAATTATAAACTTAATGTATGGTAGGTACTTGTGATTGGTTGGGTGAGGAACATGCCATCCAACCACTAAAATGACATTGAGAATTCCTTCAAACCTCAATCTATGTACATATAAAATGGCGGATTTTAGGATTGTTCTCGAAATTACCTCTATTAAATGTCAATTCCAGGATAAACACAAAAGGCTCAACTTTTGACAGGTAAGAAAATATAAATAAATATTGAATGTTAGGTATACGACCTATAGGCGGTTGTAAAGAATTAGGTAGGTATATTGAATAATCTCAAAAATCTATACATTTTCATTCACTATAAAGGAGATTAATTGAGAATTTAAGCATTGATTTTAAATAAAAAAAAACAGTCAGTATATGTCTATTAGATCTATTAGTCAGTAATTAGATCATTAGGAAAAGCTTTGACGCTCATTTATCCCATTTTGAGATAAATGAATCCATTTAGATCAAAATTGGAACCGTAGTCTCTCACTGGTCGTCCATAACTCGAACTCTATTGAATCCAAAATTAGTTTGAACCACTGTATGAATAGTTTAACGTAATTTATCAAAAGGTCCTTGCAGAGAAAAGGGTAGAGAACATTAATGCGAGTCCTCAGAATCAGATTCAGCATCAACCTCCAAGTTTTAAACGCTTAGCGGAACTCCTGGCTGAAATATGGACGACCCCTAACCTTGTATCATCTCGTTTTCAATGCAATGCAATGAAGAAGTTCATGGCAGTTAGAATATAGAATAGAATAGAATAGAATTTTTTTTTTTTTAATGAAAGTGATATTCAGCAACTTAAACGGTTGGAATGAAATACCAAACAGAACGAATATGCATACATGTATGGAGAGAGAGCAGCTCTCTCTCCATGCTAGCTGCTAGCATACTTAAAGGTACAAAATACAGCAACATACCATCAGCAATTTATACCAAACCTAGATGCTTCGTAAGGAAAGAAGCTACGGCGATAAAAGGCAGTTCTCGCTTTAAAGACGAAGGGACGTCTCACCCTTAGGTTCATTTGAAGCGGAGGTTGACGATGGGCATCCAGAATACTCGCAAGTTCTGGAAAGTTCTGCGCCTTTTATACTGATTTGGGAAATGCTTTCATTGTCCACCTAATAGGTACATATTGTACCTAATACATATGTATCGAAGCATTGTCGAAATCTATAACAAAGCTATAGATTATAGATCATTATAAACATTCATGTATATGTTGCGATTAATTTATGCAAATTTCAAAATACGTTGGTTTAACTTAACACTTTTACATACGTCCGCTTAACTTAACACTAACAGTGTATAGAGAAAGAGACATTTGTCCTCTTCAGGGCAAGTCCACCTCCACCATGTACAGCTATATGTACAGCACAATGTATAATGTTTATTCAGGGTATGGAATGTTTGAGAAATTGATTGGTTTGTTGGGAAAATTTGATTGAGGATTTTCCTTTCTTGCTTCACCTTTCCTGTGTAAAAATGAACAGATTTTAAGTCAGAGAGCCTTTTTATAGATATGTAGAAATAAGTGATCGATCAAGACTAAACTTATATAGATTCCCTCGCTGCGTGTATTATGCCTATAAATAGGGGTAGCTACATACCTCTATTTATATATCATATAAGGATTGAAGGAAAACTTATCCTATTTTAAGACAAATGGACTTTGAAAAACCACATAATAATAGTTATATATATGTATATGAGCCCGCCTTTCATAGGAAAAATTATTTTGACTGTGTAACGTATGTCTTGTATTAAGATAAGAATAATAGTATAAATAACGTTTATTCCAACTAGATAATAATTACGAATTATGACAGGTATTGAGTAAAGACAGAGCATAGATGGTTGCTATGGTAAGATTCAAATAATATCCAGT
>JAYMFX010111439.1:0-12839 GCA_036784945.1 Monocelis spectator | reverse complement strand
GCTGCAATTTTATCAATTATCTAGTCGACTAGATATGAGCAACAAGTTATGAACAAATTATAGTGATATCTAGCCACGATTTATTAGTCGGTACCAAAGTGACAAGTTATGATGAAATTGTGTGATTAAATAGTCGTTTTTATTTGCAGTGTATTTATGATTAAAAGTAATATGTAAGAATATTCAATATAAAAATGTTGAGGTTGATCATAAATAGTATTATTAATCAATGCATATCTCTAATTATGTATTACACTGTAAATAAAAATGACTAATTATAGTGGTACCATAGTGACAAGTTATGCTATGATTTATATGATCTAGCCGGCTAGTTTTCAATTTGGCTAGATAATACTTACTGTAATTTAGTGATAACAGACCATTATTTATTAGTCAGTACCATAGTGACCAGTTATGATGAAATTCATAGATTAAATAATCATTTGTACAAGCATAAATATATTTGTGCTTATAAAGAAATTAAAAGGACACACTACACATAATATAACATTATGATGCTATAATTATTAAATCACATTTTCAAATAAAAAATGCAATAAATAAAATAAGTATTTTCATTATAATTTTACAGTTAGTTACAACATACTGTTCATTAGATAAGACTTCTTAACAAGTTATAAACTATTAAAGAAAAACTTGACATTTCGGAAATTATTGTTTACGTGTTTAAATTACCACTAATACTTTAATGACACACTTTAAAACAAACATATAAATTTAGAGCATAGACATTAGTATTGTTTTACTATAGGATTTTAGACTTTAGGATCTACCGAATTACTGTAATCTAGTTTCGTTTTCGATGCATCGTGACAAAATATCGATAACGTTTAATGGAAGAGGCAACATTTTAATGTATTATCGACAAGAAATAGGATGTTAATTCCATATATTAATCTTAGATTTAGTTAAAAATGGATTTAGTTAAGCTTGGAATATTATTAGTAATTCATTTAATTTTACCAGTGCAAATTAATTTTTGACCCTCCTGCAACATTAATTCAATCTGATTCGAATTCATTTAAAATTATGCGGTTTTTATCTTTATTAGATATACCTACGTAAATTACAGACATTTCTTTTTATTAAATAATAAATTTGGATTATATTATTACAATTTATTATTATAATAATAAATTTGATTTAAATTGAGTAAAGAGGGTATTCATGAAATAACCTCTTTACTCTATGATTATTACGTCTTCTATACAAAATATAACAGAGTAAAATTAAAATGTTTAACTATCATGTCAAACAATCTCTATATTTTGTAAAACAGCTTTTAAATATTTGTCGGTGTTTTGATTCAGATTGTTACGCTATCTTTTAGTTTTAGTTTAGCTCAGCCATCTTAACAAACGCCGGAGTGATACAGGGCTCAGCCTTCGGCCCAGCAGCTTTCTCGGTCGTCGCCTCGGATCTTAAAGCTTCCATACAGGGCAATCAAATAATAAAATACGCTGACGACACGTATGTCATAATTCCACCAGCTGCAAATATATCTCGCACGCAGATGGAAATCAATAATATTAGAATCTGGAACGAAACGAATAATTAAGCTTAATGAATATATGTCAAAAGAAATTGGCTTCACTAAGCCCAGACATAAAGAAGACTTACCACTTCCTCCTTTTAACATAACCAGTCGAGTCACCAACTTGAACATCCTGGGTGTATGAAACTTCTCAAAAGCAGAGGCCTCCTTAACAAAGATCTTCATCTGGTCTTTAACGCTTTCGTAGTCAGTCGAATGACATACGCCAGTCCAGCATGGTGGGGTTTCGCCAACTCCGAAGACCGAGACCGTTTAGAGAAATTCATTAAGCGAAGCATAAAATTCAGTTATTCTCGTACCTCTTACTGCCGCAAAAATAATATTGTACAAGCAGACAATAAACTATAGCGAGGACTACGTGAATATCCACGTAGTCCTCGTAAACTAGATTCCGGAAAGTCATCTTAAACCAACGACACGTCATCCACAAACTCCTTCCTCCTGTAAACCAACACCTACGAGGATCATAGAAATCGCAACCACAACAGGCAGACACCGACATTAAACCCAATCAACCAGAAGAATTTCTTACACCGCCTACTTCGATATTCATATTAACTTATTACATGCCAAGCTTTGTTTGTGCTTTCAGGAGTATGCTAGTGATACGAGAAGATGGGTAAATTCATTATGGCTAATCTTCCCTGATAACCGAAGTTTTAAATTTTTTTAACATTTTAACATTCCAAAGTACTGGGCAAATTTCAATATGCTGCTCCAGCTTGGTGGGGTTTCGCGACACCTGCAGACCGCCACAGAATACACAGATTCCTTCGGAGATGTGAAAAATATAAAATGTACAAATATCAAAAGCCCTTTGAAGAAATCGTTGAAAAACAAGAAAGAACTTTGTTCAAAAAATCTTAAGAATTATCTCCCCGAGCAAAATACCCACAGCCATCGCACTAGATCTAGAAACACAACTCATGACAGGATGCTTCCCACGGTGACTCGCCACAATGCAAATGACTTCTTCGTTCGCCTTTTATATTCCTAATATCCTATTTTATGATTAATTATTTACCTTTACATTTCATCGTTTTTATGGCCTGTAAATTCAATTCATTCTACTGCACATATGCGCATGTCATATTGCTAAATAAAGCTTATTATTATTATTTTATTTAACAACTGTCATTCAATAAAACACTTTTATTATTGATATTAGGTATGTCACGCCTTTTAAATAACGGCCAAACCAATAAGGTACAGTTCGAACGCTTTTATAGATGGCATAAACAAATTTTCCAATCTCAAGAAATTTTTACTTATTTAATTTAAGATATTGAAACTAAATTAGGTACTTATAGTTGTTGCTTATATTATTCAACCTCCACAACTACCATACATAATGAATAGAGAAGGACGAACATAAAAGCAAAATGCCACGAGTTTATTATATTTACACATGTTTACATTGAAGAAAAACAATACAGAAGATAAAAAAATACATTGAAATAAGAGGAGTTGTAAATATTAATATTTAGTAAGTTTCGATTACGATAATTGTAATATAGCTGAGCATAAAAGAAAACTAACTATTGGACTAAAATAGATTAATAGCTGTACTTATTTCATTGCAAAGAAGAGAATAAACTTCCCATAAGAATATATAATAATATAATTGTTTAATCTTAAAAAAAAACGTCACAAATTATATACATATAACAAATTATAATTGAATAATAGATTAAATACAATAAAATGTCAATAAAAGATAATCACCATTAAGTCGAAAACATGATTGCTGCTACAATAAAACAAAACAACGTAGACAGTTAGTTACAAAATAAAAATAAATGTGAAAATAAAAATGTTGCCTTCCATCTCTTCAAATATTAAATGATTTTTGTTTTTTGCTTCATAAGTTTCTCATCCAGAGTTAACGCCTGGTTCAATACATTCTGAACCGATTTCTCATCCATATCACAAGCCTCAGTGGTGGAAATATCATCAATCGGAGCAATCAACTGACCCTTTAACGTTTTCAATGTTTTGTGAAGTGAATCATTGATGGGAACAGCAGTTGGTTCAGTCTAAATGTTTACGAAAGAGCTAATATTATACATATTATAGAGAAAGAAGATTAACATAAGCTGTTAATTAAATCATATATAATAATATCATTGCAGATATGAATTTACCTTTAATATCAATATTAATATTCACTGTATAATTTGCGAGGAAAGTCAATCACAATTACTAATGAAACAATCTATCTTAAGAGACAAATCTTAATCATCTGCATAAATTGGTTCACTTACTTCCTCATCATCGTCTTCTTCTTCATCCAACTCAATATTAGCCTTAGTATCGTTATCTGATTCATTATCTTGAGCATCAGGATTGTCAGATTTCTTATTCTGTCGTTGTTGAGAATTTACGGCTTTCCTAACAGTGCCAGTAACCCCTTCCTCTAATTTCAGTTTGTCAGATGCTATACGTAGCATACCTTCCTCAACTGTACCCTCACTAATTAAACGTATCACCCGAACAGCTCTACAATGAAAAATACAAAGAATCTTGTATTGACGTCAACCCTTATATAGCGTATGGCTTTTAAAATATAAAAAAATACATAATTTACGCATTTCACTAGTACTTAAATTACTTATTAGAACAACTCGTCTATGAAAATAAACTGTTTGAACATTTCTTATATTGGCATTTTAGTATCACATATGTACAATGGAGAAAAATAGATATTCCTTAAATCTATTTAATCAGTTGTTTGGGCAACGGATATTCGTTGAGCAAGAAGAGCATTTTAGAAGGATAAAGAGACTGTCTAGCTTACTTTTCCTGTCCAATTCGGTGACATCTGTCTTCAGCTTGACGATCATTGTAAGGATTAAAATCAATATCATGCAGAATGACCACATTAGCGCCAGTGAGGTTGATACCCAATCCACCTGCTCTTGTCGAGAGAAGGAAAATAAAGACAGATTTATCTTTGTTGTATTCGTCAATCATTTGTTGCCTCTCGAGAACTGGAGTACTACCATCCAAACGAAAATACTTGTGGCAGCGTAACATCAGATATTCTTCCAGAATGTTCAGCATAATGACAAATTGACTGAAAATCAGTACACGATCCCCCGCTTCAAGCATCTTTGGCAATATGGTATCTAAATAGGCCATCTTAGCTGACGTACAGATAGTGGCATTTGGAAGGCTGTACTTTTCTAAAACATGCTAAAATAAAGTTATCATTCAGAGATTAATATTGCTCAAACAGCATAGTAAAAGCAAAATGTTTTAGACAAACTGCAAATTGTCAATAATTTTTTAATTAATAATCGGCCGATACGACTGATGAGAACGCAGTAGCAATCGAATAATAATAGAAAAATTAAGTAGAATGCCTAATTATTTCTTAATCATAAATAAGATGTTGTGCCGTGTCTCATAAAGCTGCCTTTAACAGATAAATTTACCCATTATCTATTGAGAGAACAATAATATTTTCTCAAAACTAATCAGAGTATGACCACGACTAATAAATATTCAAATTAAGAGCTTACTCCATAAGCTAGACAGGTCCTGTGCAATTCAAAGTCATTCAAAACCTCCATATCTTCATAAATAAATTCAGGGTTGGCATTCTTGTGATCAGGATCTGCCAGCAAATCTTTCGACATTTGACGGAGCATTTCGTCAGTGTAGTGGCGTCTCAATAACAGTGGGTGATTAGCTGCCTTGCGCAATTGCATTATGTAATTGATAGCCATGACAGAGTTTACTTTGCCAGATTCATTTCCATCTAGTAAGTCAAAAAGCATAAAAGTTTAAGGAAATAAATTAAATAAAAAATGAGGTATCAATTGAAACAAATGAAATTGTGAGGATTATCATGATTCGCTTTTATACTGAGTAACAAAACTTAAATATGAAACGATTGAAAGATATATGGTATGCATTATTTTGGGAAAAATATTTGTTACTTCGAGATCTCATCCTTCAAATCGTATTTTATTCAAACTCTTTATGTGTTTTAATTCTATTCTATGGAGAAGTGATTTCAAATGTTAAAGGACTGTATTAATTGGATGATATAATATCTTACAAACTAATTATTGTGTGAACAATTATTATAGTTAAATAATTAAGACTTTGAATTCTCAAAAATGCAACTTTAAAACCATGAATGGGCCAGATAAAAACTTACTACTACTACTAATCTCTCCATTTGTCAATCGATTTCTTATATTATCGACAACCTCCCAATAAACACATCGCTGAGGATCTGGCATAACAGGAAGTACAATCTCATCCGACTTAGGTGGCAGCTGGTCCAAAACCTGCAAATTAGAGAGAACAAAATTTTTATCAAATCATCAACGCTGGAATTTGAAGCATTCAAGCATCAAAATTTATCAAATGATAAATTACATTGGATTTTAATCGTCTCAAACAGAATGGCTGCAATAAACTCTTTGCTTGAGTAACTCGAGCCAATTCATAGTCCGTTTTGGTTCGTTTGTCATCCCCACCCAATTCTTTATTGGCCTTCTGAAACATTAAATAAATACAAAAGAATATTGAAATTGTTTTCAGGTAAATTATTCCCTTAGTTTCAGAAAGTGAAAGAAAAACGAAAATTTACCGCATAGTTTTGAAACATTTTCTTCAATAAATCAGCACTTTTTGCAAAAATGTCAGGCATGACAAACGTAAGCAAAGAGATCAATTCAATCAGATTGTTTTGCAAAGGAGTGCCCGTGAGTAAAAGTCGCCTTTCAACCTTGGTAAAAATATAAAAATTTTATTAAATAAAAGAAAAATAATGCCCAACCCTGACTAGGATATCTCAAGTAAGAATACCTTAAAATTCATGAGATTTTTGTATCGCTGCGAGGTCATGTTCTTCAGCATATGAGCTTCATCGAAAATGCCGTAGTAGAAATTAATTCGTTTCATCATTGCACGATCTTCAATGGAATTCGTGCCAACGGAATATCTATATAAGACAGAAATACACCGTTATTGGCTCGCCATTAACTATACGCAGACTTCAGGAAATAATGCAGAAGTGGAACAACTCTACATCTATCTTTTTCAATCCAAATTAAGCCGCAATAACATAGAAAACTTACGTTGTAAGTAAAATGTTAAAATCTGCTTCAGCTCCTTCGTAAATTTTCACACGAACAGCTTTTCGTTCCTCGAGTGTACCATAATACACCAACACTTTCAATTCCGGACACCAATGTGCCAACTCCCTCTGCCAATTGTCTAAAGTCGAACTGGGCACGATAATTAAATGAGGACCTCTTTGTCCAATCTCCATCATATAGGCGAGAAATGATATTGCCTGAATAGTTTTGCCCAGTCCCATATCATCAGCTAAAATTCCATTGAGTTGCTCCGAGTGCAACAGACGCAACCAATTCAAACCAACCAATTGATAAGCTTTTAATTGTAATCTAAAAATAAACAAATAAGACAGATTTTAGCAAACAAATACGGAAAAGGTATTATTTTGTTTATTTATGAAAAAGAAATGATAATCTAAGCGGAATAAAGATGTGCATATGCATTAAATTCTCACCGGGGATTCAGCAATAATGGTTGAGTTCGAATCGCTTCAGGATCATCAGTCTCAACTAACTCAACAATATTCACCAGTGCAGACACTTTCTGCGACATCTTTTGTGATATTCTTTCACATTTAGTCATTAATCGTACAACCATGGAGCGCATGTAGAGAATTTCTTTACAACCCTGTACTAAACTGCTGGACAATGTTTTAGTACAATCTAATCGACTGACTAAATCGTTGCAATTAGAAAATGGTCTTAATTGAACAACTAGCTCAGCACGTTTTACTGAACAACCAGGGATCTGAGCTAACTCCTCTACCGGGGCACCATTGAAATATGAAAGAATCGAGGCCCTGTCTTCTCGATTAACATTCATACTCTAAAAAGCAAGATATGAACAAAGAAAGCTCAGATGTTAATTCATCAAGTATGGCAGGGTAAACTAATATCGACAGACCTAAATATGCTTGCTTTGTACCAATTATTTTAAAATAGAGGAATGAAATAAGTGCTCACCAGAACTCCATCAGTTTTTGTCTGAGGTGCATCATCATCGTCAGTATCTGAATTAGCGGCTTTCCTCTTTTTACCCCTGCCTCTAGCACTAGACATACGACCCCCGCGAGCCCGACCACGATATTTGGGTGTGGATACTCCGGCATAACTAGTAACCGATGTGATCATAGGACTACCGTCACCTTGTCCCATTGCAACAGCATTCGCCACACGAGAGCCTAACCAACCCTGGTGAAGTTCTCGGCTAACATACTCTCGTTTTTTAAGTTCTGTTTCACAGAGTCGCTTAGTTCTAAAGAATCGGTTACCGCCTGCATTTGCTTCAGTATTGTTGGGACCAATTGAATCTTCCATCTAAAATGCAATCATGGAAGAGAAATAAACCGATTTGAAAGTAAAGAATTGTGAGCTATTACTACATCATACATGTATATAAAAGATTAACTGAATGTTCTGGATAATTGTAAAAAGCATACTAACAACACTTACATCATTCACATCAACTTCTTCAATTTGTTCATTCGATTCATTAAGCTGCTGGTTGGATGCATTTAAATCAACCGATAAATTCGGCGTTTGAGGAGTATTGTTGACCAAGAAATCACTGGGTAATTCCATCGACTGACTATAGATGCGAGTAGTGACATTGCCTTCATCAAGTAATGTTCCAGTCACTTCATTGCTGACATAGGATTTACACCGGGATTCCATGAAATCGCGAATAATTCGATCATCCTCCCCGATAGGAATTTTGGGTGGAGCTGTCACCAATTCGCCATTAATAGTTAAAAGACGACGATAGTATGGATGAATATTGCGACCTTGTGGCACAACATTCATTAACTGTTCTCGAGGCTGTTTATTTAATTCTAAAATAAAAATCGCAATTAATAATACTATTGGCGTAATATAATAGGTAATACTGTAATGTAAAAACAACTACTTATTTTAGGCTAAAACACAATCCACTTCTTTAAGTATTATAACCAAATAATTAGGTAATCGAAAAATGTCTGTACCAATTTTTATAATAAACACAATAATGCAATAAAATAAGTACCTTTCTTTTCACTTCTTGGATTTGGAACAATCCTTATGCGCGCCCTTTCATCATCCATCTTTTTTTGCTTCTCATTAAGCAGTTCCACAGTCTTATCAAAGTCGAAAAGAGTAGATGTATGCGTCCTATCAATCACTAATTTATTTATTTTCGGAAACATTTGTCTTAATTTAGCCATTTGACCAGGGAGACGGGTACCATCCACCGCCACCACATTTTCTGACCTGATAGAAATGTTGTTTTTTAATTTATAAAATAAAGTCACGGTGCATCAGATTAAACATTAATATTCTCTCAAAGTAAAAAAATGATCTTACATTTCAGCATTAGATTTCCTCCCTCGACCACGTCTACCAAGTGAGGATGTTTTTCTGATAGGCATATCATCTGGATCATCAATACTGATGGAGCCTGGACCAATACTCCTTTTTTGACCAATATATCCCGTAAATGGAATGGCTGCAGATTCTATAATGAGACAATTGATGAACACTATGCAAATAGTTGAAACATACAATATATTAATATATTAACATACAATTTTTTAAAAATAATATTAACAAAAATAGAGCTACCTGTTGATGACAAATTAACAACTTCAACTCGATCAGCATCAGGTTCTGAAGTAAAAAATTAGATTCAGAGATTAGTTTTTTTTAAATAACTTTAAAATCCCCAAATCAAATGAATAAAAAAAACTATACACAGGGAAATAATAACAGGCCTTATATAGCGGTAATATGGAAATATATTAAATCTGAAAAGGTGTTGTAGTTATTTGTTTTCTACACATAAATTGATAAATATGGCTTTTACTGATGATTCTGATTGTTACAATGTGACTCTTACCATAAGTGGTTGTTATAAACAGGGTACCATTGATCTATTTTTAGAAAAGACATATCACTGAAAAATCATGATTTCTAAGACTATTTGGTAACTAAATTTGTTCATAAATATTATCTGAGTTACTTTATGATAATATTTAAAACAACCTATTATAAAACAGAGTGTATGTGTGTAGGGAACTTCCCTATATGAAGACACTTTATTTATAATATGTGAAAGTTTTGAGATTATATTTATTGGAGATGAGTTATCAACCAGTCAATTTTTAATTTGATAAATATTCTATTAAATTAAATATTGATTGATACACAAATACTCTTTAATATCTGCCTATACTAAAGGTATCTTATTTAAGGTTGATATGATAGGGATTTGGTAATTATACCAGACAATTTATCAACTAGTTAAAACTATATATAGCTATCAGCATGGTTTACTGTCTTCATTTGCTATGTTTCATTTTGCCAACAAAGAAATGATTTAGAAACATGCTTATTGATTGTCTGTAAGAAATTAAATATTAAAGATCAGATTATTATTATCATACATTGATTCATTGCAAAAACAGTTTACATAAAAAAATTCTTTTCTGACAAATCAAGCTTGACATTTGGATTACATTGGTTGACAGAAATTATATGGATTGGGAAGTTCTCAATATGCTCTCAATATACTCAGCTCTTGAATAAAAATTCATTAAACTGCATAAAGAAAGCATCTAATGTTTAACTATAGACCATAAACTTTCTTTAATAATTCAAAAGCTTCTTCCTAAAAACTTCATGATAGAAGTGAAAGCCAAGTCTTCATACCAGGAACTTCCTAATATAAGGACACTGTGAATTAAGAGCAATTGTCTTAAGATTGACAATAGAAAATAAGATTGTAAATTGATTATTTTTGAATAAAAGTGATCAAATTATGCATATAAAACACGTGATTAACATAAATATAAAATATTAGTGACTTATTAGTAAATAAAATATATGGTTACATACTACTATTGCCCAAAACAGTAGTACTAATTAATGTTTAAAAAATGAGTAATAACCCAATAACTACAAAAATGCGTAATTATAATGACTAAAATATGATCTAATGGGATATTATATGTCAATAATAAACATTACTAACCAGCATCACAATCTAAATCGGTATTAAAACTGTCTAGATAGGAAGTAAAAGGTGGAGAGGTAATCGACGAAGTAGAAGCATTTAATTGTTGATTAGATGTCCCAGAAAGCACTTCAGAGTTGTCAGAGTTCATAAATACGGGGTTCACCATCATCTTGGCAAAAATATTAGAACTAGATGGCCTATCATCTTGTTCATTCCTTGTTCGGTTATCCATTTTGAAAATTTCGATAAAGAAACTGAAACTTTTAAAATTTAAAACAAACTTTTTATTATTTTATTATTTACTTTTGAATACTTTATTAGCTTTCAAATAAGTCTCAGCTATCAGTCTCAGTCAGCTATACAATATTTTTAATAATTTCAAATCATCTAAGCATGTATATCTAACAAATTCCTCAAATCACTCTGAAAAAATGAAAGGGAGATCAATAATTTCTTTCCTGTTTAAATCTTCGAGTGTCGTATTCCAGAACGACACTCGAAGCTGATGGTGCCCTTATTCAAGTGCGCTCTAATGCTAAATTAATGGAAGAATTTTTAACTGAGAGAAACCTCAGTGTGGAGTGTCGTTCTGGAATAAGGGTGGATGAATAAAATGAGTAATATTTTGTATTACATTAAAATCTTGCCTGATTTTTTTTATTGTGTAAAGCAAATAATAAATAGTTTCGTAGTTTTATGTTAATTGTATAATCGTAACTCAATACTGTAACTTTTGATTTATATTCATACACCCTTTAATAGTCTAGAATCATAAAGTTTCGGATAAGGGTAATATATGTTATTATTGAAAAAAATAGAATTAATGAAAAGCGTTAAACAAATGAATTTTATAGAAAATTTTAATAAAAAATAATGTGTATTGAATAGATGCTATTAATATAACTTACATATACTTATGCTTACTTATATAATTCTGCCACATGATAAAAAGAATTTCCCAAAAAATATCGTATATAATATATTGATGAAATATTTAAATTTTGATTTTCAAGTATTATTACAGATATAAATTCAAGATAAATTTATAAATTAATATATAAACATAAACAATAGATATAAATACCTCTAACAGAAGCTACAAACGTTACATCCATAATAAAATTATATTTTGACATACTGATTTTTCCAACTTTAGAGCATTCAAGTCTAATCTAATATCTTTGATTCAAGTCCTATAATACGCAATTTCACAAAATCTTGAAGATAAAATAATTTTTACTACAACTATAAAATTTAAACAGTGTAATACAGAACAAACATTGATATAAACAAGCTTTAAAATAATTAAAAACAACAAACGATAAAGATATAAAAAAATTATCAAATAGTTTTTTTTTAAAAGAAATGAAAATCATTTTTTGAGATCTGGAATAGCATAATTCGAATCACAAGAGAATGCGATAGTGAGTGCATAGCGAGTTCCATTCAAAACTGTTTCCACATAATGAGGATTTTCACTGGCTGAAGAAAAGTAGGAGACACGACCTGGAAATAAAATAAAATTGAATTGAAAAAGAAAGAGTATACACTGATGAAAGGAAGATTTTTCTGAAACTGAAATGCTAGACTGAGCAAAAATATTATATCTTTATGCTTTAGCTGCAATTTTAACAATTTTTAATTGCATCCTTGAAAAACCTATCCTGAGTGCCATAAGGTAAGAAAGCACTATAGCACAAATTTTACCGTCTTTGATGATATGAGTCGACTGGGAATCGAGCCATCAACCTACGGAGCGAATACTATGCATAACATTGAAAAGAAGAATCGCTTAGATTTTGGTTATGCTCATCTGAATAAATGCATTACTAATTATATTTATAAAGTAATGCTTAACTGTTACATTGTAAGTTTATTAAAATACAACAATCGTTGCAAATTTTCTTTTGTAAATAAATACATAGTCTGTCTTGCTATAGTAATGGCGAGGCATTAGCTTAAGATGACTCCATGGCATGTCGCACACCTTGTGAATCAGACAGTTGTGGCAGTATGCTCAAGAGACCTCCTCTTTGAGCAACCTTATATATAAATTCTTTCATCTGAGTCACAGGTTGACACTCGCTAAACTTTTATATTTTTAGAAATTTTGTGGTGTAGTGATTGGATCATAATTAATTATGAATAAATGAAAATAGATGGTGGATCCAAAATA
>JAYMFX010111328.1:0-12842 GCA_036784945.1 Monocelis spectator | reverse complement strand
TTTTGTGTCGAGTCTATTCCGTGTCGAGTCTATTTTGTGTCGAGATTATTCTGTGTCGAGTCTATTTTGTGTCGAGTCTATTCTGTGTCGAGTTTATTTTGTGTCGAGTCTATTTTGTGTCGAGTCTATTCTGTGTCGAGTTTATTTTGTGTCGAGTCTATTTTGTGTCGAGTCTATTTTGTGTCGAGTCTATTCCGTGTCGAGTCTATTCTGTGTCAAGATTATTCCATGTCGAGATTATTCTGTGTCGAGATTATTTTTACTACCTATTATGTAAATTAATGAAATAGTCCAAGCAAGTATGGCTAAATTCAAGAACTACATATAACCAACAAGCAATTTGTTTGTCTTTATTTATTCTGTCGAAATATTTTGCACTATTTGTTCAGTCTAAGGTAAATATCTCACCGAGATTCAATGTGTCTGCCTCACTGGATGAATTATTCACATTCAATAGCGTTTCACTTAAATGCAAATTGGACGTGGCACCTATAACAACAATGACAAAACAAAACATAAAATATATACACTAAATTTGAGAGGGAGTCAAAATGAGAGAAGAGAGAGTAAAAGAGAGAGAGAGAGTGAAAGAAGAGAGAGACATTAGAGAATGAGAGTGAAAGAAAAGAAAAGAAGAGAGAGAGAGAGAGAGAGAGAGAGAGAAAGAAAGGAGAGAGAGAGAGAGTGAAAGTGAGAGTGTTTTAATGAAATTGAAACTCACCAAGTGGTAGAAAATCATTAAATATGCTGCTGCTTGCTTGCTTGTCAGCCTGGGATGCATCCAGAACGGTTAAACAATTACCTACATGGGAGTCAGACTCGTTACCACCAGCTTTGTTAACAACCGTTTTTGAACCAGTCGGTGGCTTACGATTTGCCTTCGGGGACTTTGCATTAGGAGTGCCACTTTCAAATGAAAAGAAATTCGAAGACAAAGGTGATTGTAGTCGACCTGAAATAGCACACAAATGAATTATGATAATGAATAATTAAATTAAGACAATTCAAACTGAAAACATTATTCGTTGATTTGCACACTCTTGCTCACTTGCAAGTGTAACTACAGATCGGTCTAGAACAATACAATATCTATTACTGATTACTCGATTGGTGAGGATGATGATGTTGCTGATGCTTCTGAGAGAATCTGCCGAGCGACAGGGCCATCACATCATTCACAGTCACCGGATACAGGGTGTGCTTGAATAGCTGTGCCGCCAGAGCACACAGGAGCATGTCCTTGCACCGCTCATTCGTGTAGATAAGCGGCTCACGAAATACTTTGTGTGAGAGATATTCCGTGGGCAGGAGGACCAGGCGGACATGCTGCAGCAAACTGCGGATTGAAAATCGATTAAAATTACACTCTCAATATGGAAGAAGATTGCTACAAAATAGTTTAAATTCATGGTGGTTGCGGATCAGTAAAGTGATGCGTTTAAATTTTAGCAATTAGATTGCTTTGGAAGCTTTGATAAATCGAAAATAAAATCAAGAAAATGTCGACAAAATAGACTTCCCCCTTTTGCCTTCTCTCTCTCTCTCTCGAGATAATTTTTATTGAAATTTCGAATGGCTGCTATACAAGAGAGATATTTAAGAGAGATAGAGAACTCACTCGGGTAAATGTTCAACTCTAGTGACGGGGTTGTGTTTCACCCACTTGAAGATACACTTGAATACGCAGATTTCATCGGGTACGTTGAGAAAATTTGATGAGAGAGTACTACTCAATATATCGGCGTTCAGTTGGAGAAATACCTCAGATTTGTTTATCTAAATGAGGAGAATTAGAAGAATTAGTGATTCATCATTGCAAATCTGTCAGTTAACAAATTCGAATGTAACGAACTGAACTGCGTTGACTTTCATTTCTTTTTCATGCAGAGAATTCCACATCTCTCTGCATACAGCAAATTACAGAATGAGCTCCGAAAAAAAACTTTGCAAAATGAATGTTTTTTGAAATAGATGCTTATAGGTAAAGTAAAATACTCACTTGTCGAAAATGTTTGCAAATGAAGGTATCGATATGGTCCAACAGTGTCGTTCGGTTATACTCTTGCGCGAACGTTCTCGTTTCGACTACATTTTTGATATCAATTTGAGACCAGAGAAACTGCTCACAGTATTTCACTACTAATTCCATTTGTAGAAAGCAAGCGGTCTGCATTACCTGAACAACAACAACAACAATACAAAATGAGAAATATTGGAAAGACGCCCAATTTGAAAATTCTGCCGACGATTAGTTTTCTAGTCTCGACAGAATTTCAGTTAAGGATGTAAGAAGGTATGAGCTGAACGGGAAGTTCAGGTCAGAATAAAATTAATTTACTCAGCGTCTCTTATCATTTCCGTCTGCAAATATTAGAGATTGATAAGAGAGAGCAGGATTTGGTAATGTTTAAAAATTAAACTTCATGTTACAGTCAGGTAGTAGGTAGATAGACAAGGAATTTTTATTACAACAGAAAAGTTTGGAAGGCTGTATATTCGTATATATTTAGTATTAGCGCATTCTGAGTTATTCAGATTCCTGCTTCGTATTAAACAAGAATGCATAAGAACTACATATCGAACTTTACGAATTCGCCCTAAATAAGCATAAGGGATCATCTATGCTACAACTTCAGTGCTATTTAAGAGTTAATAACTCTTATAAAATTAAAAGTTTGTAATTAATGCAAATTCATAAAAACGAAAATAAACAATTTGTAAATAACTTCTAGTTTCGATTTCGATTCAATTATTCATAGATATTTATGATAAATGTATCTATTATTTAAAATGAATAAACATATGTATATGTGTGGTTTAATTAGACTATGACTTACTAACAAAACATTTGAACTATCCAAAATTAGTTTGCCAGCATAACAAAAATCAACAAGAATTTGAATAACTAATTCATCCATGTCATGAAATGTTACTTCACCAGAGTTGGCTTCAATCATAGCAGACTGAAAAAGAAATCATAAAATTATTAATTAGAAACAAATTTCAATATTATGAGTCATATTTTAAGCATAAAAAACTAGGATATACCTTTTCTCGACTAAGCTTATGTAGTCTATCAGCATATCAATCAAGTTAACACACATATATTAGAAAAAAATATGCATATCAGGCATGCAAATATGTGAGTATTTATAGTCTATTTACATTTTTGAAATGATATTTCTAGTTATAGCTGTGACTTACCTCAAACATTGCCATAAAGTAAGCACTGTAACAGGATAGAACAATTCTGTGACATTTAATGGACAGAGTGGGGCTGGCATGAATTATGAAATCACACATAAAACCCCGCTCATAATACTCTTGAAATGTACTCAATGCTAAATCACCATGCTTTTTATTGTGAAATTCCATTGATCCCTTCTCAGGGTTGATTTGTACTGTCCATTCATCTGTTGATTTAATAATAGATTGCTCTGTGAGTGGTGCAGATTTCAAAACTGATTTGCATGAATAATTTGATCCTGACTCAGAGGTTTTGTTTGCAGAAGTGATGTTCAAGTTGCAATAGAGATGCTGTGAATTATCATTCATGATGAAATTATCTAAAATAAATAAAAATGGTATAAGTGCATAATAATATTAAATTTCTGTATTTATATTGGAATAGTAGCTAAATTGTAAAATATTGTGAAATTCACTATTCTGTAATTATGTTAAAGATATGCTACATCTTTTATAGAAACAAATAGGAATACTTGATAATTTTTTTATTATGCCACTTTATGCTTTAATTTATTATTTTTCTATTAAGTAATTACAAATTGCTGAAACTTTATTTTAGATAAGCCAGTCATCAAAATCTAATTCATAATAAATGGAATACATTGTATACTTAGTTAAATATTGTATAGCGCTGTATAGAGAATACAAAATTGTTATACACTATCTTAATAAGAAATACATTGTTTTCTTAGTTAACCGTTTGCATGTTGTACACATGAATCATTCTATGCTGAGTTTTTCTATTAGTAATTCTTAAAAGTGGCTTAACTTACTATAAATAAGCTGCTAACATTTTCTGGCTATGATAGAGATAGAATAACATTCAGCAGCAACAGTTATTATAAATTATAAATGCAGGCTATTTGTAATAAAAAGGAATAAAATATTTTAGATTGATCCTTAAAAAATTATAAATTTAATAGATCATTTCATTAAAGCAATTAAAAATAAAGTAAACAAGTATTAGTTCAAACCATGATAACATAAAGTTTCCTGATAAATGATAAAATAAATGTATAAGGCACTTCAATGCACGGTTTGAGTGTTATACATAAGAATTGTCGCATTCAATTCTAAGATTTGGCAAGCTATTTTTTTAGAATAGACATTAATTACTGCATATGAAAAATGTCAAACCATATGGGGTAGAAAAATTTGATGTTTTAATTTTCTGATGCATGCAAATTACTTTTTGTTTCTTAATTCATTTTTTATTTTGACTTTTTTAACTTAAAACATTATCAAAAAATTCAAGGTAGGATTGTCCATATCTAGTATTTGAAATAAGTTCTAAAGATAACTAAACAAATAAAACTACATACTAATTAGAATTATTCATTTTTTAACACACACCTTGTGTTTTTTAGAGGAAAAAATCTTATTACCTGAGTTAAACAATAGTTTAAATTTGTTTAACGCAAAATAATAGTGGAAAACAAAGACTTTGAAATAATTTAAATTTTTAAAATCTTAATTTAGTAATTGTATAGACAATCGAAAGTATCTTATGCATTATAGGTTACCAAATGATCATCAAAGTTCACGTTGGCCTTCAGCGTGAACCAATTTAAAACATTTGCAAATACAGTTTTCAATCTATTTTTCTGGAAAAAATATAATACATAAGATAACATTTAAAAATATTTGTTTCACTAATTTCAATTTGTTTGCTTTAAATGTGAGCTTGAAAAATTGCAACAAAACGTAATAGAATAATGGTGTTATAAAAATACTTCGAGTTTATTTTAAGAGGTATTTATTCTCTTTAAACTTTGGCTTTTATGTACATAGAAGTAGACAATTATCATCTTAAAAATAATATTCTTACATGATGTTATTCTTGGAATTTCAATATGTGGAATTTATGAGATTTTTAAAATTACAAACTATAAAGCCACTATAAACTCAATTCAGGTATTAATAGGTCTCAATTTATTTTGTTTTCCTATAACATGGTCTCTCAAAACCCTAATGCCATAATTTTTCATACGTATATGTTTTTCATATCAATGAATAAGACATAATCCTTTATATAACATTTATATCTACAAAGACATCATAAGCACTAAAAAAAACAAACACAGAGACAAGTTATGGTATTATTTATTTGAATTTGGCTGCCTATATAGCTAGGTATTTAATAAAATAACAAATTATTCAAAATTTGTAACTTGTAATGCTTAATGCTATGGATTGAAAGATCATTAAAAGTAACTGCTCAATTTTTATTCAATATTAGATTCTTTGGGCAGAATCTTGTAGCTTTGTTCAGCAAGAATGGCTATTTTTGCAATATTCATTTCTGTATAAAACATCTATTCTTCTAAAAATTAAATCCCAGTTTTATATCAAAATAAATCCATAAATTTCTAAAGCTAATTCTCAATAGTATCTTTAAAATCTTAATATTCTTACAATTAACATTTCAGATATGTTTACCTTTGGTGATTTTGAAGATTTACCAACAATACAAGAACATCTTCATGAAGTATGTTGTGCTAACAAAACCATTGCCCCAGGTGTTCCTATTCCTGAAAAGCTTTCAAGGTATGTATTCATACAATGATTTTGTTTTTTCCTAAATTTAAATCTCTTCCTTAATTAAATGTGATTTTAGTTTAAATTTTCAAACTTTATATAACCATCAAATTAAACATTCAATTAGTTATTTTGAAGTTTTTGTGTCCATATGCTTATTCCTATAGATTTTAAATTTAAATTTTAAGATCAAAAGAATATTACAAGTTCTCATATTTTGCTTGCATTTATGTAAAATTATAAATTAGGCAGAATGTATAAATCACTAATTGGTAAGGATACCAATTTAAAAGGTCATCTAAATGTCATTGCTATTTTTTTTGAAGTAACTTGTATCTACGGAACCTATTTTTAATTTTAATTGAGCTTTTATTGATTATTTCAATCTTATATAATTATTTATTAATTTATAGAAAAGAATCACCAAAACCTATGGTTTGGTCAAATCTCTTTAATCCATCAATTAAAGCAAAAACTGCCCAATTAAATCTTTCATCTGATGTGAAAATAAATGGTCATTTAAATTCACTATCATCATCAGCCAAAAATTCTACAAATAAACAATCCGATGAACTTGCAAAATTAGCTGGTTAGTACTTTAATAATTTATTTATCAAAATGATCTCTCTATTTCAAGTCAATATGAATGCATGCATACCAAAATATCAATGTTTGAGAGTAATTACAATTGTAAAGTAGTAAAAACTGTGTTAAAACTTTCATATCAAAGTTAATAAAAAATATATTTCAATTTTATTTAGCGGCTCTGAATTCTGTTACTGATGATGTTCTTGGTGTTGAAACATCCACTGGAACCATCAAAACTTCATTCAAACCATTACTCCCTAGAGGTCTCACTAATCGAGGCAGTAGTTGCTATTTGAATGCGGTTTTACAATCACTAATTCATTGTTCTCCATTTCGTGCACTCCTGAATTATTTAAAACCGAAATGCGCCATCCCCAAGAGTCTAAGTGGATCAAATTCCTTACATAATGCGACTACTTGCTCACCCATTCTACAGTACATGTGAGTAAAATTGATTTATATTATGAATTAGAGATGGTTATTATTAATTAGGAAATAGTAGTATTTTCTAATTCTTTTATTAAAGGTTTGACTTTTTATCCGAATTTGTTGAATGGACACCCCAACCAACCTCGTCTCCTAACTCTAAGTCTAATAACAAATCCAAGCAAGACATCAATGTTGGGCAAGAACTTTGTGGACCATCATTTACTCCCGATATATCTTTAGCTCAGATGTTTGGTATGTCTGCATCGAAAGAAGAGGATTGCGAAGTAAAAGATTATTAAGAAATTAGAAAAAATGTTCTGATTTTGTAACACACAATAATATATTTATACTTACCTAAGTAATTAATATACAAACATCTGATCCCCCTTCTCTCAACCTGTTAGATGTTGTAGCGTCAGTTAGATTACGTAATAGGTAGACAATAATATCTGCATAGAATATACTGTTCGATATTTTAGGAATTTCTAACTCGTTTGTTCACTTCAATGCATGAAGAAATGTCTGCTGCTTTGAAAACAATTCTCAAATCCGAGTCGTTAGTAGACAGTTCTTTAGAGTTAAATGTTGACGAAGAAAATGACGAAGATTGGAATGTTGTTGGAAGAAGTGGCAAGAAAAAGATGGACGAAAGCAATACAGTAAACCTTTTGTTCATCAATTTCTCAAATTACTAATTTATTTAACATAATGCGATATAATACATATTTGATATTATATTGAATCTCATCATTGTAGTCTATAAACAAATATTAATTTCCTTCCAGGCTGACTTGGAGGTTTCACCAATTAGTCGCTTATTCTGCGTGTACACGGTAGCTGTACTCCGATCTCACAATCAGGAGAAGCGAGCTGCCCTCCAGCCATTCTTTATCCTGCCACTCGATATCGATATTCCCGAGGTTTGCATAAAATATTGAAATGTTTTTAATGAATGAAAATATGAGTTGGATTATTGCTTTGGGAGGCAGTTTTCAGAAATCAGATGGTATTAATAATTATGTAGAATAATGTAAATAATAAAAAAATCAGTTGCTATTCGCCGAGTCATTCTTGCTCCTCGTAAGTAGACTTTTAGTTTTTTGATTCCACAATAGAATCAGTGACGTCATCTGTAAATCTTGACTCGGATTCAAGTTAAGCGAGGTTGACTATTGTCAGCATTATACTATCGATCAATATACAGGGTGTTTCAATGTAGTTTAATATTTGTGTTTAATAAGACATTTTCAATGTTTTCAATCCTCTCTTGAATCTACTCTGAAGGACAGGATATGTAAACTAAAATAGGCATTTGAGGAAGTTTGCACATTTCATTTTGTTAGCGGTTGGGGTAATATTTTAGATCACTAGTGTGGAAAGCGCTTTGCGACACTTTTCCCGACCGGAAAATGTCGACGATTATCACTGTCCAGACACTGGGCGTCAGGCGCCCTTACAGAAATCTACTTGCGTCCGATCCTTGCCACCCGTCCTTGTTCTTCAGATTAAACGCTTTTTGTATTCAAACGAGGGAAGCCAGAAAAACTGTAAACAAATCGATATTCAACACAATTTGGTCATACCGAAGGGTTTGTTGTTTTTAAAAAAAAAAAAAATATTAAATATCTCCACGATAGAGCGCATTCGATTGTTTAACCGCATGATTTGATTTGGTCCTTTTGTTTCAGAGCTGCTGTCCAATGACCGCAAGTTCAGCATCCAGGAGCGTACCTATGGTCTGCAGAGCATCATATTTCATATCGGCAAGAGGTGCATCACTGGACATTACACCGCCATCATACACCACTCGGGCAGGCAGGAGTATCTCTATCTGGATGATGAAACTGTTACTCCTCTGGGCTCCAGTTTGACTAGAGCTTTACAATCCCTCTTAGCAAATGGCCCCGGTAGGCCACTGTCGAAAAATCAAAAGTCCTTAACTAATCCTGCAAATTGCACGCCTTATTTATTGATTTATAGTCGATGATAGCGGCTGTCGTTTTCTTCTATCATCACACAGAGACAAACCTCTACATAGTTCATAGACATTGCCTATCTAATTAGGATTTATAATGTAAACTTCTAATATTATTGATTTTGCAATTAATAACTGACAATTTCACAATTGATCTCTAATAGATTTGAGATCATTCAGTTTTAATCCTTTGTGCCAGAAGGCATTAATTAATAACATCATAGTATACAATAAATATACAAATTAGGAATTGATAATGAGATAACGAGTATATAAATTTACTCAAAGCTTGGATTTATCATTTAGTTTAACATCACTCTTAGAAATATTTAATAATATCTTTTGGCAGCCAAGTAAGAAAAAGACCATCTCATCTCATCTCACCATCCCAACCGTATTGAGTTCTATATTAGGGAATAGTATCACTTGCTGAATCACAATTTACTTTCAATCAGAATGAGAATACTTTGATTTCATTGGCTGATTAGCATCTATTGGGGATTTCAGTCAGCAGGGCTGTATTCTTATGATAGCGCGAGTTAGTGAGTGATCTCTCTCTACCCTGTAAATGGAACTCT
This sequence comes from Monocelis spectator, assembly GCA_036784945.1. NCBI lineage: Eukaryota > Metazoa > Platyhelminthes > Proseriata > Monocelididae > Monocelis > Monocelis spectator. Next base: position 3,488 of record JAYMFX010111328.1, on the reverse strand, counting down.
GTGTTTCAATCAGAATGAGAATACTTTGATTTCATTGGCTGATTGGCATCCAATGCTGATTTTAGCCACAGCGCTGTATTCTTATGATAGCGCGAGTTAGTGAGTGACTGATTCTATGACTGCATTGAAGATAATTTCTCATGATTTATTATCATAAATAATTCAAAATCATTTCAATTATCAAATTAATAATTAATTGACTAATTGGAAGCTCTTATTGATTAATATTATTAGTAGTAAATATTTAAAGTGATTGGTTTTGATTCTTTTATAGGCATTCTTATATTTTCCTATGGAGAAACTTTTTACCAGAATGTTAAATTAGGCAGTGATTGAATTTTCATTACGCTTTCATTTCCTTGGGAATTCCAAATTACTGGTCAATAAGATTGATTTTAAAGAGAAATCCTATTGGAATATTTCCTCCTATCTTGACAAAGTTTAATTTTAATGTCAAACTAATTGTTTTTCTATGTATGTCCCTATTATTCGTATAAATTAGTAATTATTTTTGAAAATAAACGATCCATATTCATATTGATTTATTATCAATTTTGTATCCTGTAGTTACAAAAATTGTTCCGCTAACTACTTAAGGTTTTACGTTAACTGATTTTGATAATTTAAACAATCTCATATATCTTGTCTTCAAAAATGACAATATGTAAAATATACATGCATGTCAATCGACTATATAATATCGTAATATAGTGCAATTGAGCAATTCAAAGTTATTTATATCTTCAGGTAAAGTTATAGTACTTGGAGTCAAACACCATTATAGGGAACTGGTATAAAAATGAATGGCTATATTTACTAAGAAATGGGAATATAAGTGGACATATGAAAGGGTTTTGTGGATTTACCCTATTATCGGTAATTCTTCCTTGGTCTGCTCGAGCTCAAGACGTTGGATTAAACACGGCTAGCTAATCATAGCCATATATAGACTCTCTCGCCTGCCTGCCCCTGCCATGAAACAAATAGTCTATTTCTATGGTATAGAGCGTAAAATCTAATTATAGCATGTTTCACCTCTCTGTAATGCAGAATTTGATTGGGCGCGCCTGCCTGCATACAGCATAGAATTAATAGATATAGGCTGTTCCGGAAGTAAGTGCGTTTTTTCAAAAAAATTATATTTTACAACCAGTTCATAATTACAAATTTACATAATTCCAGACAGTCAGTCGATTTCTATGCACAATACTTCGATCGATAGGTACCTATAGCTGGAATTATAAGCAGAGTCAGTGATCAGCATTTCAATAGCAGCATGCCTCGCTGCCTCTATATATCTATGACATCTACGAAAAAACGAACTTACTTACGGAAAAGCCTATATTTATTTCTATGCCAGTCTGTTTGTCTATTATTCTACATAGAAATCAGATATTTTCCATAAAAAACAAAAACCGTTACAGCGTTACGCAACAACCATTATTGGTATCCCGTAAAAAATCCATAGTTATAACTGTAGTACCTACTATAATATATCTATACTGTAACTCATATTATTGAGCTATGTATTAATTTTATTGTTGTTGCTTTGCTATTGTTCCCATGTTTAAATTCAATTCATTGTAGGGTTTCTGTTATGCGTGTATATTATATATCTGGTCGATATATATTTCTCCATTTTAATTCATCACGACTCAATTGTACTAAGTACCTATATTTTCCTTCACTCTATATATAATTTATCTTCTTCATATTAACGGTAAGTGTTTTCTGCTAAGTAGAAATATACAGCTCTGATACAGCTCTATGTACTATCTGTTATGAATATTTTCAATGAAAAATTTCTCTGACATATACCTAACAACCTATACGGATTGAGCTGGAGACTTTGCAGTGACATCTCATTCATGGATATCCTTTTAGAGCAATAAAATAATTACGAAATAATTTTTTTATCCGCTACAGCCATATATCTCTCTCTCTCTCTCTCTGCTTTAATCTAAATCTCATAGAAAATCCACAGAGTATAAGCTCAAATTTCCTTCTGTTTCTGATTATAGATGACTATACCTATAACTGTATTTAAATTTTGTTGTTATTCGTTCTCAAATTTCTTTCGTATTTTAATCGATATTTATAAGAATAGTGGAACAATAAATACTACATAATTATAAAGTTTTCCATATTTGACACAGGCAAATAATAATATATTGTACCTACCTATATAATATTACAGATCGTATAATTATTACGAGAAATACCTACATATTAGTATGGTATATAATATCACGGCAATAAGTAAATAACTAAAGATTGTGCTCAAGAATTTTGAAAGCATAAGACGGTTTAAATTTTTGACCTGTATAGTGAGTGAAGTCGATATATAGATATTTCTACAAATCTGAAATATTATAAAATAGTCGTTGTTATATTTCCGAGAATATGAATAAGAAAAAGAATCATAGCAAGATTATACACTTTATTGCAATATGAAATTATAGGAAGCATGAATTAGTAGCTATGGTATGATTCTCAGATTTATAAATTTAAACAAAACATAATTAATAAGTATATTTTGAAAAAAATTCTTAATTTGAAAAGAATAATTTCTTCAAACTTGTACAAGAGATTCGCTTTACTATATCTTTAATGGCATACAGTATCATATACTAATGTTGATATCTAAAAGTTTGAAAATAACAGATATCGTAATACCCTAGAAATCGTACCACGCCATTTAAAAAATAACATAATAGAAAATTAAGATAATACAATAATTCATTCCCGAGAGTACATCGCCTGGATTTGAACTCTCGTCCTCTGGATTGATGGTCAAGCGTTTTAACCACTCGGCCAGCGCAGCTCTATAAAAAATGGCAAATTTGAAAGCCATTCTTATACTGCGTGCTAATTCAACTGAATGCTGAATCAGACATAGTAAAATTGTCAGTTTTTGTAGAGAGCCTGCGCTGGCCGAGCGGTTAGAACGCTTGACCACCAATCCAGGGGTCGATATTGTATAGCTCTGTATAGAGATTGTAAAAGTGTTATACACTATCTTAACATAGGTATCTGTTAAGGGCAGTTATCACATTGTGTATATACAGAAAATCGGACGTTACTTTTGGATGACAACCCTGTATATAGAGATTATATTAGCTCTGAATTCAGATCTGACTTTTACTTAAGGATGTCAGCTGAAATTCAAATGCGCAAACATTATTTAATAAATGCTTCTTTTATTTTTACATTGAACGCTGCGAAACAAAATCTGCTTTTGATGATTGAAATTATTTTTTTCATTACTATATTATATATACTACTTATAGAAATAATAAGTAGAGAGTGAATTATGATAACGAATGAAATAATACGGATTTCTCTTATTTATTTTATTGCTGATTTTACCAGAGCACGTATCTAGAGTATCTATAAGAGTATATTCATATTATTTGATGAATAACTTTATTATATTTCGACATATCTATGTAAATCTTTGGATTTTGCTGAATCACGAAAAAGCGGAC
>JAYMFX010111217.1:0-12842 GCA_036784945.1 Monocelis spectator | reverse complement strand
AGATCATACAGTAGATCACACAGTAGATCATACAGAAGATCATACAGTAGATCATACAGAAGATCATACAGAAGATCATACAGTAGATCATACAGAAGATCATACAGTAGATCATACAGAAGATCATGCAGAAGATCATACAGTAGATCACACAGAAGATCATACAGAAGATCATACAGTAGATCATACAGAAGATCATACAGTAGATCATACAGTAGATCACACAGTAGATCATACAGTAGATCATACAGTAGATCATACAGAAGATCATACAGTAGATCATACAGTAGATCATACAGAAGATCATACAGTAGATCATACAGAAGATCACACAGAAGATCATACAGTAGATCATACAGTAGATCATACAGAAGATCACACAGTAGATCATACAGAAGATCATACAGTAGATCATACAGTAGATCATACAGTAGATCATACAGAAGATCATACAGTAGATCACACAGTAGATCATACAGAAGATCATACAGTAGATCACACAGTAGATCATACAGTAGATCATACAGAAGATCATACAGTAGATCATACAGTAGATCATACAGAAGATCATACAGTAGATCATACAGAAGATCATACAGTAGATCATACAGAAGATCATACAGAAGATCATACAGTAGATCATACAGAAGATCACACAGAAGATCATACAGTAGATCACACAGAAGATCATACAGTAGATCACACAGAAGATCACACAGAAGATCATACAGTAGATCACACAGAAGATCATACAGAAGATCATAAAGTAGATCATACAGAAGATCACACAGAAGATCACACAGAAGATCATACAGTAGATCATACAGAAGATCATACAGTAGATCATACAGTAGATCATACAGTAGATCATACAGTAGATCATACAGTAGATCATACAGTAGATCATGCAGAAGATCATACACTACTTGACACACACAAGAAGATCGATCGCTTAATAAAATGAATTTCGGTGTGTAAAAACAGGAGACTATAGAAACCATAGAGTAAAGAGGGCATTCAAATACTCTATGATAGAAACATTTATTATTACAGATTTAATAGAATCACAGGCATCTCTGGTGATTGATGATTAATGATGATGATAATAGAAATGTACAAATGGCGGTTTCACGGTTCACTTCATAAAAGAAATACAGTTACACAAAATTGCATACAAACCAAAAACAACACTGATAAATAAACAATCACAATTAGAACAAGACAAATTACTGCCGGATAACAAATAATACCTTAATCTTTTGCTGGCAAGTGATTGAAACATTCAAAAACAATTAATATTGATAAAATACTACACACATAATATATAAATACATAATATGAAGTAAATGTTCAGAAATGTATCACTCTCTAAAATACAGAAACGAATATCGCTGCTTTTGTCCTACCACCAACGCGCACAATTTCCCATCTCCGTCATTATAAAAGCATCAATTACAAATTGACGTCAATTTTGAACGCCTAGTCTAATTTTAATAATTCTTTCTCTGTAAGAAAATACCAAAATAGCACTTTCTAAAAATATAAGAAATATTAAAATCAGACTAGGCGTTCAGGAATGACGTCAATTTGTAATTGATGCTTTTATAATGGCGGAGATAGGAAATTGTGCGCGTTGGTGTGACAAAAGCAGCGATATGCATTTCTGTATTTTAGAGAGTGAACTCTCTTGGTATTATTACTCTATGATCATTATGATTTACGACAGTTTAACATACAATGCCTCTGGTTTGTTAATCCATACTTTTTCAATTAAAATTTCATTATGAATAATGAAAGAGTTATTGTCAAAGGCAGGCATCTAATGCTATTACAGGTATTATTATATACAACCAGAAAGGAAGCCTCGTTTATTTTCAAGTTCAAATAAATAAAAGCAAGGCAATCAGCTATGCAAAGATACTATGCAAACAGATTTAGATACAAAGTTACTTATAGTTACTTACAAAGTCATATTCAGATATTATAGAAATAGGAAAAAGTCTGAACTTCCGGTTATCCGTCACACTTTTCAAGAGAGTAAAATAAAAACTGTATTCTACTATAAGCAATTTTTGCACATTTGTCTTCATATCTAAGGAAAATTACAGTTTGATCCAGTTGATGCTCAACATTCTTCGGTAAAACCACATTTCTGCAGTTTTGATAGACTTTTTCATTTTTCAGTTTACATGACCGATATAGACCGATCTTTTCAGATATTGTTTAATTGCATCATACGACGAATACTCAACTATGATTCGTTAAGAAGTAATGCCTGACTTCTAATTACGAATGAAACTCGCGATTCAGCTCGTCTGCCTGCAGCTGTCATGTTTCTAATTGTCCCCTCAATGAGAATGAGATCACCTTGTATTCATTACATTTCTATGACAGGATCTAACAAGTTTTTGCATATTTGCTTGTGAGGCAGCTACAAATAAATGGTCGTGTTTCACATTGTCGAAATCTTTGCTACAGTCTATTAAAGTCAGGAATGCTTCTAGACCAACTTCTCGGACTTTTTCAATCAGGATTTGGATAGTAAAGAGCATATTACTAATTCCTCTGTTTTGTCTGAAACCAGCTTGGTATTCTAACAATTCTTCTTCATTAAAAAATCAACTTAAATATCTTTTGTTAGATTTCTCCCGGATAAATATTATTTCAGTATGCCTCGTTTAGTTTTACATTATTGACGAGTTCTTCATTACATTATTGGTAGTTTTGATAGTCGTATTGCAAATCATATGGTATTAAGCTTTTAGAACAATCAATCAAATAATTAAAAAACTAAGATTAGCATTATTAAAGGCAAATTATATATAGACTATATATTTAACAATGTTATCAATATACAATACAATCTTTTATTGTTGTGTTAAGATAAATCAAACAATTTTAGCACACGATGAATTTAGTTATTACATAACATTACGTAAGAAACACTTCTATCATCGAACTGAAGTTATGCATTATAGATAATTATAAAAGATAGTTTAGAGAAAAACCGGAAGTCTAAAAGTGCGCAAAAGTTTCCAATTTAAAATAATTTGCAAATTTCTTTATTCACATTGAATATTCACAGCCGACTATGAATATTATTAGCTACTGTTCTTATGAAAGTAAGAGTATATATAGTCGGCACTTATTGAAAAAAGAAAGAATTACTACTATAAAGAAGAATATATCTAAAATGTAATTATTTGCATTATTAAAGATCAAATTGATTTATGAAGATTTAAGAGTTAAATTTTTAAATGGGAGTGTCAAAATATGGTTATCGTTACTTAAATTCTTACTTCTGCATCATCATAATCGTCATCTAGACACTGAGTATAATATACAAACAAAACAGATTCTAGTACATTATACGATGCATTGGAATAAACAAAATATATCATCAAATATCTCATGACTGAGTTCAGTATACATCAATCAATCAATAAATCAATATGTAGAAATAGTAGAAAATCATTTACTTTGACATCGAATTTTTTAAAAGAATCCAAACCAAGACCTTCCGGTTGCTTTACACCCGGAGTAATGGATCGAACAAAATCATCGGGAGTCATGAAAACTTCCGAGCTACCGTCTTCATAAACACATTTGAGGGTGGCGAAATATCGAAATATTTTATCCGGGGTGGAGTAGGCCCGAACTCGATCTTCATAATGAATGATCTGTAAATAATAATCGCAGCTTTCTAGAATGTATGGACGCTTTTCAGACGATTATGTACCAATCAAAATAGCGTATAAAAACAAATAAATATCATTGTTGTATAATATCTGACCTCGTAACTACACAGATATATTTTTATTCAATTTCCCTTTAAACTTTTAAGACAAAGAAAGATAAGACACTCCATGAAATATTAGACATTCAGCAACACACCTTATAACAATAATCTATAATAATAATAATATTTGGACATGCATAAATTTGAAAACGCAAAAATCTAAATTTTACCTTTCTATCGCGGAAACCGACTCTTTTCTTCTTTTTCTCTACCTCTTTATCTGAATCATTATCTGAATCAGAATCAACAGAAGAACTATTTTCATCCTTCACAGCTAATTTGCCCGATTTTTCAGTTGCACATTTTACAATGGGAAGAAATCCAGAGGCTGGAAAGTTGTGATTAGATGATCTGAAACAAAATGATACAAAGCTCTTTCAATGTACAAACAGTCTATGTAACACAAAACATCCAGCATTTGAACAACTGTATATATATAGAAAAATATATTAGAGGCTTTATTTACAGAATTACATGGAATATCTATTACACTCTATGACTTATTGATGTGATAATATCGATTACTTATTCATTCCTCTATTATGTGTTGCTTAATGAGCTGAGTTCAGATGAACTGTTCATCTTGTCTACCTATAATGTTTCACTATTATTCACTATTTGTATAGCACTGGTTTTGTTAATAAAAACTTAAAATGCAAGTGACTTTGTTTTATACAACAACACCTATTGATAATATTGATGATTTACTTACAATTCATAGATTACAGAAGAAACAATAACAGCTGCAGCACCAAAAATTGAGCCATACTTCAAGTGAGAGGAATGCTCAGACCAATTATTATTTGAATAACCTTGATCACTATGCTTGAAGCAAATTGGAAGAGTTAATTGCCTTGGGTTTGATTTTGTCAGAGAATTACGCAACAAGACTGAATTCCGGGCATTAAAAATTAATGTCCTGTACATATCTAAAATGAAATATAAGTTAATGATGGTGATAAAGCACACAATATAAATTGATCAAAAGATGATCAAAGAAGAAACAGTAAATTCAATTAGAAATTTCTATATTATTTATTCATGGGGCAAAATAATATAATCATTTTAAAATTCATTTAGTAACAAACTGGTTTTATTTTATTTAATAAAGTTAAAGTAAAACTTAAATGTATAACATATGTATAACATAATAATCAAATACTTTTAAGTAATTTCAGAGCTTGCCTACATTTGTGTGTTAATTGAATCTGCCTGTTTTATCTTAAAACATGCATTAGAAAATTGCATTGACTTGTAATTCTATATGATCTTGAAATACAACTTAATAGCAGGGCATTCTGATTAGAGTTTAAGTCATTTAAAATAACATTGAGTTATGTTATTAGACATTTTATTAGGTATTAACTTAGATTATAATTTACTTTAAATATACCCCTAAGGGTAAGTTTATCAAGCTCCACTGCCTGATACTTCTATCATTGTAATCCTGAAGTGTAACAGATTGCCTTAGGGGGTGTTCTTTTTTAGTTGCCATATTATTCAATAAGCATTTATCAGATTCATTGATTTTCTGTGTTATGTTGGTGTTTTACAGCAGTAGCCATGGCAAATGCTTTTATGAATGTATTTGGCAAGGAGTTCTTGGTTGGCTAGCATAGTAAGACAAAACCATGCTGAGCTTACATACAGGAGTCTGCTTAGTACCAGTGCATTTATAAACATTGTGGATATTGTTTACTCAAGTTTGTAATTCTTTAAGAATGGTTACACCTAGTAAATGAATCTCCTTTACTCTTGTTATGTTAAGGAGTCTGTCCAGTTCTTCTTTGGTCTTATCTAGGTCTTTTAAATAAAATCTCTTTGAATTTGGAGTGGTGTAAATAGGCTATGATGTTATCTAATTCTCCTGAAGAAAGCTGTATATGGTCTGGTGAAACTATGATGTTTGTATCATTAGCATATTTGATAAATTTGTTGCCTTCAAACTTTGGGTGGAGGTTAGATGCAATAGGGTATGGTGACATAACATGTTGAAAGCATTGGAGAAATCTAATTGAACTAGTCTGGTGTATTTTGAGTGTTTGAGAATGGCAATAACTTTTCTTAAGGTTGCTATTATGGCAGATGTTGTGCTCCAGGATGGACGAAATGTAAATCTGTTGGACCAAATTTGATGTCTAAACATTTGACAAGTGGTTCAGTCAAGTTATAAAAATTTATTTCATTTAGAATCTAATTTGAGGTTTTTATTTGCAGTGCCCTTTAGTGTTGAAATTACTAAAGAAATAGGTTACCACAGAAGTATATTGATTACTTAAATTAAAATTGGAATTTTAAACTAGACATCACAAGCATGAATAAGCTCGCAGTGGATAAAGAAGGAAAGAATAGAATAATTTCAACAATCGTTTACCTATTATTCAACTTTGCTAACTAATATACCGGTTTGGTAGATATATGATGGAATATTATTCTGAATATAACCGAAAGTATATTTAAATGATGCAATGTTTATTAAAAAGCTATAAATGTTTTTAAACAAAGATTATATTTAATATCCTTTTTGTTCCTTTCTTAAAAAAATACTTTTTTATTTAGAGTTTTCTTTACGAAAAACTATATCGAAGAAAAAAATACAATAATAAGTAAATAGAAAACAATTGTGTTAGCATAATGTAAATATTGAAAAATTACTTAATAACAATAATAAATTACTTAAAAATAGAAAACATATATTTATTTGTTTTTGTTATAAATCATTCATCTTAAACAATAGAAATAGCCACTATTTCGAATAAGCGGCACTAGTATTCGGCAAATTGCTTGACGATTTGTCATGAAAAATATTTTTTCGGTAAACATTAATATAAATGTTTGACATATTTATGTATTTTTAAAAAAATGTTCTGTATAATAACAGAAGTCAGTCTATAAACCGGTTAAACAAGTATTCACTAAGATTAATAAAGAGATTTTTAAAATTAATTTATTCAGTCAGTTAAAATAAAAATATAAAGATAAATTAGGAATCTATTTATTGCATTTTGATACACTCTATATACTCTTTGATATAATTAAATAGTTGAATTATAATAATCTAATAATTCCTCTTATTTAACATTTATCTAGTATGTTTTTTAATTATAAAGAGTCAAAAATTCCCAATGAAAATACATTAAAAAGTGTATTTCAGACTTTGTTACATGTCCTGTATAATAATAGAAGTACATGTTCATAATAACATGTTACAAGTTACATGTCTTGTATAATAACAGAAGTATAATAAATACATGTCTTGTATAATAAAACATTTCAACCTAAAATCCTATACTTCTCTTTAACTAATTAAGCATTCTTACAATCAAGGTATAGTTATATTTCTGATAAATCTGTTCTTTTTGTTTTTGTTTTAATTAATTTGCCATCTTATAACATGAATAAGATTTGTAATGAATACTTTAAAATCATCATTTAATCATTAAAAGTTTTATGACATTAGATTTATGTTTAGAATTAATAATGCCAAAATATTGATAATTAGATACTTAAAATTTAATCTAAAAAATTAAAAAATAAGTAAATTTAAATATATTCAAAAATCCCAAATGAATTTCCAATGTATCAAAATCCCCCTATATTTTTCTTATATTTTTTTAGATATGGATAATGTTCTTTATTGGTATAACAACAGCTGTATCAAAAATGGACTTTATTTCTGATTTTTCAAAAATGGTCTGTGTTTCATGTCAAACCATGAATTTAACCCTTGATTTTGTCAGCTTGACTTTAAAGAAAAGTCCTACCGTGTTTTTGAATGAAAATTATATATTTGCATATCATAAATGTGGACTTGAGTCACAAAATTGTAAGTAAGAATAGTTTTTCATCTAAATTTGCAGTCATCAACAATAGAAATCTTATATTGATCATTATATCTTTTTAGATTTCATCAATATTATTGAGAAGTATTCATTCCTCAATCAGATTTCCTTGGAATCAATGGGTGTCTTCTTTGTTGAGGTATTATAATTTTAATAAATCATAATTGTTACTTTATAGAGCTAAGTACAATACTTACATGCTGCATTTTATGATAAAAGATAGGACAGTTGAGTGGTGTAATAATATGTAATAAGACAGTTGAGTGGTGTAATAATATGTAATAGGACAGTTGAGTGGTGTAATAATATGTAATAGGACGGTTGAGTGGTGTAATAATATGTAATAGGACAGTTGAGTGGTGTAATAATATGTAATAGGACAGTTGAGTGGTGTAATAATATGTAATAGGACAGTTGAGTGGTGTAATAATATGTAATTTTTGCATCATTAAAATTTTATTCATAAAATCATGTATGATTGTTTTCAATATTTATGAGCTATCAATTGAGTTTTCAAGAAATGATATTAAAGTTGCTATTATTGTGCTATTTAAATAGTGCAATATAATAATTTAATTCAAATTTTTTGTTTAAAAGTTTCTTAAATTGTTAATGATAATTTTCCTTTTCTTACATTTCAAATCACATATCTTGTTGATACATTGATTTTCCATTTTTCTGTCAATGTAAACAATCTACTCATCCCCATTTCAATTCCCAAAGAAAGGTTTTCAGAAAAATTATTTTAACAGAGGTGCGGTATTAATTTCTTTTCACTATGTATAACTTTAGTGGTCCCACAAAAACCTCTAAAGTTTCAGTTATTTTAGTAATCCTGGTTTATTTATTGCAGTAAACTTTGGTTTCTAGTTAGGAACCTTTATTCAGCCTTTAGGAACAGTTAGGAACCTTTACCAACTGTCATTCAGCAAATATGCATATCCATCCATTGCATCCAAATTTTAGTTAAATACAAACCTTAATCCTGATTTATTTAAATTTTGATTTATCAATGCGGTCTTTTATTTTAATAGGCTAAATATGAAGACATTGATGTTTGCTATGGAGAAATTTCTATGGATATAAATGGTTTAGTATTTCAGTATGACAGCTGTATATATTTATGTAATATTTGTTATTCAGTTTTTATTCAACATATATTTAATTGAGGCTTCTATCGATTTCATTTCAGCAAAGATGCAATTTACCTGCTGGAATTGTCTTTTGTGGTTGAAAACTTATTGTTGAATAAATTCACGTAAATATTCTGATTATTTAAGGGATATGTGTTATGATCAATTATAGTTTTTGAATGTTAATTATCTACATGAAAATCTGATTTAAAATGTATATGTTTCATTTCTAATTTGCTAAAACATTCTGTTTATATCCAATTATGTTATTAGATTTCCATTGGATGAAATATTTATGGAAAATCCGTTATTTGAGAATCATTCGCATGATTTGAGCGCGGAAGCAATTATAAAAAATAACCCTAAATTACCACTGTTCGTATTTTGCTCTAACTGTAAGTTTTATAATATCATTGCATTTGATTTGAGTACCTATTTATCTCTGAGATTCTACACATAATAGGCCTATAACTATAATTATTTACATTTTAGCTGATCCACAGTTATTGTTCATTAAAGGTCAATTTCGAGATATGTTTAACATTTATTCCAATAACTGGTATGCACATATCTTGTTAATATACTTGTACGAGCATCCGATAGATAGAGATTCATTTTGATGAATAAATATACTTTTGAAATCATTTCTCGACATTTTAGTTCAATGAAAGAGAAATTTTCCATTTCTATATACCACCCATCAAAATGCCAAGAAGAACAATGGAAAGACCTTTCTATGATGTCATCTTGTTATTATGGCGATTTCAATATCAGTAAACATGAAAAGTTTCAATTTCAATCTTGTCAATTTATGAAGTTCCTCAATCCTTACAACCATTCTTCTCTTCCATATCATGTACGATGAGTACCTACTCTTTGAAAGTCTTGTCATTATAAATACTAACTCTATTCATAATTCTGATTCTTTAACGATTTTCAGCTCTATGTTAATGAAGGAAATTCCAGTCTGCTGACGAAAAGTATCGAAAATTGTTTGGTAACAATACTAGTAGCGGGTCAATCATTTCATCCTAAATATGATGTCATTGAGGTAATGGCAAAACTTCAAAAAGAAAGTCGATTACAGCCTCTTTTGAATTCTGTGATGTTGTTCATTGTTGATTCGTAAGTATTATTTTGTTAATATTTTAAACTCATGCATTTCATCTCAAGTTTAGATACATATGATAGTTTTGTAATCTACTCTTTTATTGCTTATACTTTTTGTTCACTAGTTTTATACATATCCTTGATTTTTAATTAATAATTTTGAGTATGAAGTATCCGCCACATTAATATAGAACTCAATAACTCTTGAAAGCACACTTATTGATCTTTAGAAGATTTGCTTTTACAATTCATATAGATAGATAGTAGGTGAAGTAACAAGGCAGTGTGCATTATATTGAGCTGTTTACACAAATGGCATCATCTCCAATTCTCACAAAAGAATTGCTGCTTTTGAATCTGTCTTATACCAACAACTTCATTCAATAGATACATAGAATGACTTACTCATTCTGTGTAATCATATAGTTGTGTATTGTAATCCTTAATTGCAAATTTTGATATTGCTGTCTATAGTATAAGTATACTTACCCTTGAGCATTGACAGACCCTTGAGCATTTCACAGGCATTGACATGTGAAATGGAATACAACAAGAACTACTTTCAGGGTGGCGTTCTAAGAAGTCGTAAGATAAAATTATAGAGTAATGTAGTATAATTATGGACAATCTCTCTTCCTAATATAATGTGAATGCATTTTTTCTTCGATATATTTCAGAGATGTTCTTAGCAAACTGAACCATCGCTACCAACAGATAGGTTCAGCTTCGGTTGCTGTCAACACTGCTCACATGGTAAGCATCTCTCAAATAATTTGATGTTGTGCTATTTCCTCAATCATTCATATTCAATATATTCTTCAGGGTTATGTCGCATACGATGGAAATTCTTTACCTGCAATTATTGAGTTCATTCATGAGCAACTGGTCATGGAATCCACTCACCCAGTGCAGTCGGCATTGCTCACTGCGGGTAAGGTCTGCACAATCTCAGCACGCGTTTACCGATTTCCGCTATTTAAATTTCCGATTGACAAGCGCCCTTATTTTTCTCTTCAATTACAGAAATGCGCGCTATGAATATCTAAATAATAACTAAACGACATAAATTACGAAAATAATTAGAGTATACCTATGACAAAGGCCCTATTTGCTCCAGGGCGAATGGAATTTTTGAACAAATGTAACGATGTTTGTTTACGTTTTTAAGTGATCTGATTGGACGAGCCTAAATATTTTAAAATTTCCGCCTTAAAAAATATGTTGATCGTTCAAGATATTTCTGAAATATTCGTTTGCTAATTGGTCAATAAATTCAATTTTATAAACTGATCGTCATTAGTTGTATTGAATTTTAAATTTAGCGCTTTTATTGACCAAATTAGAAAACGGATATTTCTGAAATTTCTTGAACGATCAAACATATTTTTTAAGGCGGAAATTTTAAAATATTTTGGCTCGTCCAATCAGATCACCTAAAAACGTAAACAAACATCGTTAACTTTAATCACCGAGTTGTAATTTATTATTACGTAATCAGATTGAAAACGGTGATATTGAGTGAGAAATAGACTGATATATTTTCTGAATTTCATCTTAAGGTTTCGAGCCTCAATTGAAAGAGTTGGATTCATTTGTGAAAGAGGAACAAGTTAAAAAGAAGTTTAATCAAGGAGATTATTTTAATCATCTGAAAACATTTTCTGCTAACAAACGGGAACAATTTCAACGATTAATTCAAAAAAGGGATTTCTTAATAATCATTTATAAGCAGTCATGTAAGTTATCATACTGAAACTTTACTTATAAACTTTGTTTAAAATAAAAATATATTCATTGAGAAGAATCAAACTTTTCTATAAAAATAAAATACTACTATAATTTTGTAAGTAGAGTGTTATGCATAAACTAATTTAATTATTATCGAATCAGTAAATATGTAATTTGTTAGTTCTTTATTTGAAACAGAATGTTGCATAACAGTCCCATCAAATTTCCTTATTTTAGGGAGTATACCTACAAAATCAATGAGTTACGCCGCCAATAATTTCAATGATTTATTTTCAACAATTCACCCGGAGTTCACTAAACTAATTATCACAGTTGACTGCTTTGATCTAAATTTAGAATGTGATTCTCAGAATATCACAGTTTATCCGACGATTATCGTTTACAGGAAAGACAGGCAACCGGTGCATTTTACGAAGGAGTTATCTTTTAGAAACCTTGGTCTACTAACTTTAAAGTAAGTTGATAATTTGTGGATAGAGGATATAATAGAACGAGTCCCTCTAAGACCGAATAATATTTTATAAGGAGATCTCTATTATCTCTCTCTCTCTCTCTCTTAGAATTCTTGAAATTTTTGTAAGTTGTTCTATAGAATATTTATTTGAAAGTTGAATTTTAAGTTATTTCGAGATTATTTTGATAAACATTCTCTCGCTTCTCGACGAAATAATTAATAAATTTCTGATTGAAGAGCTCATAGATTCATTAATTTAATGGATAAACAATCTTCTAAACCAAAGATAAATTGGAAGAAGAAGATTTAATACTCCTGAGAAAACTTAAAATGAATTATTAAAATGCTGATAGAAAAGTTTTCAGTTTCATGTTTCAGTTAATCGATTATTGAAATCTAAGATTTAGTCAGACACTAATCGTTACTTCTATAATATTATCGACTTTCTTTTAGCTATGTCTTTTCCACAGTTGATGCCATTAATTCAGTGGCAGAATTCGAGTCTCAAATGAAAGTCGCTCGAAATGTGACAAATTTGGTCGTGCTGGGAATTAATTTGCAACTTAATGAAAAAGGTAGAATCCAATTAAAGAAAATGTTATTTGATATTGATGGTGTTGTCTTATACAGAGATGTAATTTGATGATGCTTAAGAAGAAACATAACTTTCATGATATGCATAATATTGAGAACTACGTGATTATCGATATTACATAATATTGAGAACTACGTGATTATCGATATTACATAATATT
>JAYMFX010111105.1:10634-22358 GCA_036784945.1 Monocelis spectator | reverse complement strand
TTACACACTAGTGTACAATACACAAATTCTGTACTAGTGTACAATACACAAGTTACACACTAGTGTACAATACACAAATTCTGTACTAGTGTACAATACACAAGTTACACACTAGTGTACAATACACAAGTTACACACTAGTGTACAATACACAAGTTACACACTAGTGTACAATACACAAATTACACACTAGTGTACAATACACAAGTTACACAAACAAGTGTATAATACACAAATTACACACTAGTGTGCAATACACAAGTTACAAACAAGTGTACAATACACAAGTTACACACTAGTAGTGTACAATACACAAGTTACACACTAGTAGTGTACAATACACAAGTTCTGTAGCAGTGCACAAAACCGCTTGAGTTTTTGACCTAACAATTTCGACTGTAAATCTCGTTCGTAATTAAAATAATAATTCAGATGCTTTAGGTTTTCTTTTTATCAGGATCAGGATCTTTTGAATCTGCTTCTAGTTTACGTTCCTCCAGAGTTCTTTTTATTTTAAGATCCGGTCGAATCACATCTTGAATATTGAATGTTTTTAGGCCCTGCATGCCTGTTACATCTAAATCTTTTATAGTTAAACTTCTAGTATTTAGCTCCATCGGAGCACTGTCGTCGGGCTTAGCAAATAAATTCCGCTGATTTCGTTTCTGAGCAATCTTCGTCCTCTCTTCAGCATGAAAGTCGATATAAGTGGCAGGAATCAATCCGGCTGCAACATAGCGACCTTCACTGTTCAAAAAGTTAAACGTGGTCAAAGCACGCTCCTAAGATAGATAAAAAATTGAACAATTCAGTGAACAATGAAATCTACCTATGGTTAAACAGTAATTCACATTTTCTATGACCAAACTCACTGTATCAAGAATTTCAACTCCAATTTTGTGCTTCTTCATGATGCTATGGATAAATTGATGGTCAATTGGATCTGTAGGTCTGCCCTTTCCAATAACAAGAATATCTGAAATTTGAAGTCACTGGGTATAACATCTGAGGATATTCTATTACTTATAAATAATAAAGGAATTTACTTTTAATAGATTCAAATAGTAAATCAATGTGTGAATTTAGAAAAGATTTACAAACATTCATAGTCAAATTAGGTTTAGAAGAATATGAGAGAGAGATTATAAGCATCTGTAGAAAATTTTGATGACACTAGTGAAGAGGATAATTTTACACCAAAATGAAATATTGAAAGAAACTCACCTAGTTTGGGTTCTAATATTGTAAACAATGAGAGTTTAGCTTCACTAATATCTAGAGCAGAGTTCACCTAAAAAATACATTGATTGGAACAAGAATTACAACTTTGAAATATCTTTATTTTTAATTCACATAAAAAATATACCATAAAATGGGCAATGTTTTAATATTTTAGGGATTTTCATCTATATTTTCTTCAATTTCGCCAGTTTTTTATTCTATGTAGCATCTTAATGAATACAATTAATGCAATTAATAGCTAGATATGAAAAATGTTTTAAAAAAAATATGTATTTATATATAATAAATGTCTGTGACATATGCATTAACAGAATAACAATCATCGGAGTAATACTTAAATTGATTCAAAGTAATAAAATATTTTGAATTATTCTAAAAGCTATTCATTTCAAGATAGAACCACATTTGATAACATAAATGAGTCTTACATTCCAAAAAAGTGTTGATTTTCTAAAAGCAGCACATGGACCCACTATGCGCAATTCCATGTTAGTATGAAAGCCCAATTCATTAAAACCAGTAAAATATAGAAAATCCTTTTCAAAGTTTAGTACTTCAAAATTTTGATTAACTGGTCTATCTTGATGTTCAGAATAAATTGAAGCCTTTTTACCATCATCACTAAAATAGAAAAGCATAGTCAAATCAATATTTGCATTCTACCTCTTTGAAAGCTCAATCTATTGAATATAAATTAGCAATAGATAACCATCTAATGAATCAGTAAGTATATTCAATTTCTAAATTTAAAATCATAGAAGAGCATTAATTACAAAGTAAAACAATTTACTAAGAGATGAATTGAATATTCACTGGTTTTCTACAGGAGGGTCTGAGTAGATCTTTTTAAAGATGTAACATGTGTTTATGTATAGAAGAACTAGTGCAAAAAATCTGATGTTGTTATCTGTTACAGTAAGAAATAAAAATTTCAATGGCCAAGATTCAATGTAATGCATTTTTTGCAGCAGTGGTGTGATATAAGTATTAAAATCAACTTTTGGTCAAGTAAAGTGTCTTTATCCTGATGTCCAATCCTTGAACTTGATCAAAACATTTTATATGAAATAACAGAATTTTAAAGCAGAATTTTATCATTTAATTTTGCAAATATTTAGAAAACTAGACCAGCATGTAGATAGCAAACTTGGTGTCAATCAATCAATAATTAATAAATGTTATATGGTGTCTCTCAATACTTAATATGAATTATACAAATAAAAATGCAAATTATAGCATTTTGATGGAAAATGTAAGATTTAATTTGTAGTTATCTTGCATGCATCACAAATATATAAGAGCTTACCTGCTAGAATGATCTGAGAAATTAATCCTCAAAATTCTATGACAGTATGAGGTTTTTAACACAATATTTCTCAGAGATAACATCAATACAATAGAAAATCACAAACAAAATCAATATACTTAATGATGAAAATTACGAAATTAAAGTTATTTTAAATAGTAAGCTGCAATTTATTTGTTTTTAAAGCATCTTCTAGAGACAAACAAATAAAATCAATAAAAAACGAATACTTTTAATATTTAATACTTTAATCTCTTATTGCTACTTTAATAATGTTTATCTCTATCTGATTTATATCTAATTTTGTCACTGTGTTCCTTCTATGCTTCAGAAAGATTAAGAAAACTCTAAAATTTTACTGAAGAATATCAAACATTGAGTATGAGTATCTCAGAAACAGATCACTAACGTTGTTCATATAAAATTATAAACATCCTTAAAAGTCCTTACGGGTAATGGATTTATTTTTTATTCCGACTTTGTCTTGTTCATGTCTGAACAAAATCTCATTTGATTCTAGATATTACATATACGCTTTACATCATACTCTATGCTTTACATGCTTCCTGAAGACATCTAGGGTGTCATTCTGGCAGACCCTTAATATTAGAAAGCACATTTTAATTATTATTTTATTTTATGTATCTCTATCTTTTTAATTACTTGTTAAAGGTATTGATTAGCTATTGTGATTAACTCATGTTGAGTATCGCTCATTAGCGATTCTCCTTATAAGCTGTTCATTACTGATTGTTAAACACAATAAACTGACTTGATCCAAACGACTTTGAATTCTAACATTATTAATAAACGCTATTTATTATTATTATTATTATTGGGTCGTCCATGCTTTTATCACGTCAAGACTAGATATCGACAATGCAAATGAGTTTCGGAATTACTGCGCTGCTCGCGTTTTACCAATGTTAACAGATGGTTTTCATGACCACATAATCATACCTATGCGTGTTCTATTAGGCTCTACCGATAGATTTCTCGAAATTAAAGCTCTCATTGTTTATATAGCGATGTACACGAGCGCTATATGGATATAGGTTAGATGAACTTATTATATGTATAATTAGCAATTTGTTAAATATTAGCAGTCAGATTATCTCAGATAGGTGTTTTAGATCATAAAATTGTTTATTTAGTATTATATAACGAAGCAATAATATGATATATAATTGAATAATAATCAGTTGTTGCTTTTAACAGGTCAACATATAGCAATCAATAGCAATAATATTGAGACAGCAATTATATATAGATAGATAGAGTATTAAACAAAATAAACTTCTTGATTTAAAAAATTCTATGTAATACCTACATACACAATTAATAAAACAAAAATGACTAGACGAAAAATTAGGACCCAAAACTGTGAGTCCTTATTATTAATAATAAAGCGAAAAAGCCTCTACATCACTTTTACAATTAATGAAATTATCGAAAATTGTATTCCATCACAGTATGCCTATATATAGATTATATTATAATGGAAATACAATAAAATCTAATTTTAGAAAGAAGGTTTCAATTTTATAAATTCAAATTTAGAGAAATCTTAAAAATGAAATTAATTCTTGATATATTAATGATATAAACCTTCATTCCAAAACTAAATCAATTACGCAGACAGACAAATAACAAACAACAAGAATTAAAATCTCCTCATCCGACACAATAATTAATTAGGAATATTCATAAAATTTGTTTAATAGATAATAATATATACGGGCAATAATTACAATTAAGGTCAATATGATCTAACAAATGAATTGATAGCTATTAGTGTTGTAGCTTTTTGAAAAATGACAGCCGATTTGATAAATAGATAACGTACATGTAAATAATATTATATAAGAGTTATAGTTAATGCACACAATCTTCTTATCAAAAAGGCAAAATGCCTCACTTATAAATAACTATAGGGACTAGAAGAGGAGAGACTATGGGTCGTATGGTAAAAAGGAATGATTACGATAAGTTAATTAAAATTAAATATTTAAGCAACATTATATATAGTATTACCGGTTTCGCCCTACTGTGACTCATCAGGTGAGATCTGTGGAGTACATAGATCTTGCTAGAATATTGTGATCTAATTGCTATTAATATTGTGATCTTTTGATCTAATTGGGAGCGTTTTGGGCTATAAATTCGAACTATCAATTAAATTTCAATAAATGTAAATATTTGAACTCTCAAAAAGATTGTTGAACTATTTATTTATTGTAGCTCTTAAATCCCTAGATCGCAAATTTCAAAGACATTTAAGATTTTTAGTAAGGTTTCTGAATGAGCTCGACAAAAACCAGATTCAACTGGACGACCCACTAAAATGGGAAGTTTACACCAAAATATCGCTAACAGAGGACACACAATAATCTAAATATGTAATAGCGTATTTGGAAAACAATCTTTGTTCTAGTATGTTCGCATAAGGCTTAATAGCAATGAAAACATTGAGCTTTTTTAGACTTAACCAACATAAAATAAGCATAGATATTTGATGAAATGAGTTGAATAGAATAGGGATATAATAATAATCATCATTGATTATGTAAAAGTTGTTTTCAGTTTTCAATAATAATGTGACGATTAATAGAATAAGAATTAGAATAATAGGACAAATTCAATAATGATACAGCGATTCTTCTAAACGATGATAACAAAACCAAATGTCACACCCAGTTAAGCTGAAATGAAAAATTATAGACACCATTTAATATATTGACTATGAATTATTATAGGACTGTTAAGTGACCCTCCAATTCTATGGAAATTTAGACTTCCCTTGGATACTACATAATCTCTGTATGCTCTTCGAATCCAAGGGAAGTCATTTTCCATAGAATTAGAGAGTCACTTAACAGTCCTATTGACTTTAATGGATCGTTAAAGTAATCCTCGAATTCTATGGAATTTGAAGGGCCGTATCGAAGGGCGTATTAAATTTACATAGATTTGGAGGGTCACTTAAACGGTTAATTTTCTAATTCGACCATAGAAATTTAACTGTCTGTTTATCTTACACAGACTATATAATTATAATCTAATCTAATCTCTATTAGGAAATCATATCCCAATAAATCAAGCGGTTATTTCTCTGAGTATAGTGCAGAGATATCCAGAGATATACGATTTAAGGATCAATTACGGCTGCTCCAAACAACATCAAAAGGATTACAATTTATAAATTGAATAATTTAGTAAGTCAATATTCCCGATATCTAAATAGATTATTATTTAGGAAAACCGATCAATTATTAATTATAAAAGAATTGTCACAGAGGTATTGTACAGAGGTTTACTCATTAGGAATGTCTGTAAAGTTGGTAATTGAAAAATTCAGCTTCAAACTAACTTCAATAATTATCCTCCTGTGTGTCTCGATCAAGATTGACATCTTCAGAGAAGAAGTCGAGTAAATTTTGGGGAATGGGTTCGGATTCGTGTGTAGCTGGCGCCACTTCTGGTTCTTCAGCTGCATTGTCAAATCAATCAATCAATAATTATAAACTTCTTATTTCGCATAAACCAAAATACATATTATTATTATTTATGTGAATATAGAGTGGTAGTCTAAATGAGATTCTGCAGCCAAATCATCAACGAATACTCAACTGTGATTCGCTAAGAAGTAATGCCTGACTTCTAATCACGAGGAATGAAACTAGCGATGAAGCTCGCCTGCATGCCTGCAGCTGCCATGTTTCTAATGGACAGATCACCATCAGAGAGATTAGAATGAGAGGTCCAACGATATTATAGCCCGCCTCTCATTCGAGGGGTAGCAGGTTCGAGCCACCACAGAGGCAAAAAACGTTTCCCGTCTACTTTACTAGACAAGTGAGTGTGTATTCCTATTGTTCATATGGGATAATAGAATGTTTGTTACCTGGTCCCGCTTCTTCAATGTCTTCGTCAGCATCTCCTAAATCTATCGGGCCTGATATAGAATCCAATTTATCAATCAGTTCTAAATACGCGTGAGTCTTGGCCTCCCTCGCAGCGGCAGTGTCTTCTTCGTTTTCTTCCTGCGCCACAGGATGCCGATCATCCACTTCCGGTTGTATGATTTCATCCTCTTCCGGTTGTATAATTTCATCCTCTTCCGGTGCAATCTCTTCACGATCCTCTCCCTCATCATCATGTTGGAAAAAGTCTTCAGCACTGTGAGTAGTCTCTTCGCCCATTGGACTGTCGATAATGGCGTCGCTACTCTTTCCCTGCTCATCAGATGTATTGTAACTATCTGACGCGTCATTGTTAGGAAAATCGGGCTGTTTAAAATCGTTGTCCATTTCATTATTCGGTGCTTCATCGATAACATTTTCCTGTTCTGGTTGCTGAGTGTCGTCATTTTCATAATTATTCTGTTGTGGTTGTGGGTCATCTACACTGATCATCACATCATCAGGACCTTGAACAAGACAACAACACAAAAACAGTTAAATATTATAAATAACTGATTGTTTACTGATCAGAATGTTCAGTAAATTCTTTAACTCCTCACCCGGGTCTTTATCCCGATGCTCTTCATAGTCACTGCTCTGCATGGACTCGCTCTCCTTTATCATATCCCGGTCATCCATCACATCCGCATGTTCATCACCTTCCATGCACACTCGCAGCGTTTCACCCTGTGCCAGCAAAGCAGAAGGTCCACCACTCTCGATGTCGTCAAAGTCGTGATCTTCACTGGTGCCTTCCAATAGTCGTCGAGCCTATTGGAAAATAATCAATAAATAAAAATTATAATTCTCTAATCCGGGAATTCTCATTCTTTAATCTGGGAATTCTCATTCTTTAATCTGGGAATTCTCATTCTTTAATCTGGGAATTCTTATTCTCTAATCCGGGAATTCTCATTCTTTAATCCTGGAATTCTATTCTCTAATCTGGGAATTCTCATTCTTTAATCTGGGAATTCTCATTCTTTAATCCTGGAATTCTATTCTTTAATCTGGAAATTCTCATTCTTTAATCCTGGAATTCTATTTTCTAATCTGGGAATTCTCATTCTTTAATCTGGGAATTCTCATTCTTTAATCCTGGAATTCTATTTTTTAATCTGGGAATTCTCATTCTTTAATCCTGGAATTCTATTCTTTAATCTGGAAATTCTCATTCTTTAATCTGGGAATTCTCATTCTTTAATCTGGGAATTCTCATTCTTTAATCTGGGAATTCTCATTCTCTAATCCGGGAATTCTCATTCTTTAATCCTGGAATTCTCATTCTCTAATCTGGGAATTCTCATTCTTTAATCCGGGAATTCTCATTCTTTAATCCGGGAATTCTCATTCTTTAATCTGGGAATTTTCATTCTTTAATCTGGGAATTCTCGTTTTTTAATCCTGGAATTCTATTTTTTAATCCTGGAATTCTCATTCTCAAATCCTGGAATTCTCACTCTTTAATCCTGGAATTCTCATTCTCTAATCCTAGAATTCTCACTCTTTAATCCTGGAATTTTCATTATCCAACCCTGGAATTCTAATTTTCTAATCCAGGAATTCTTTTTCTCCAACACGAGAATTCTCATTCTTTAATCCGGGAATTTAACAAAAATTAAGGACCTTATTTTCGAAAAAAGGACTTTTAATGACCTAAAGTAACGATGCAATTAACAAGCAATATTGTTCTCTCCACTATTGAAGCATTTATTTTAAATTGTAAAACAATCCCTTTATATTTCTAGAAAGTGCTCTCTCTCTCTCTCTCTGTTTGTTTGTTCAGTTAAATGATAAACTACTGATTCTATCTAACCAAAGTAAGGCACACCCAAACTACCTGCTCTTTCTCTTTAGGATGCTTCACATGCGCGATATTCTTCATGCACGATTTCACCACATCCTCTCGACCAATACGACGAAGCGCTCGCTCCAATTCATTTCCTGTAATTAATATATAGGAGAGAGCGTGTCATACCGAGCCTATACAAATTGATCATCAAGAAAGAAATCAATAATTATGATATCGATGCTCTAAATTTAGGCGGGGTTCTTCTACCATTATTTTATGAAAAAGGAGGAATTGGATTTTCTGATGATGATAGAAAAAGTGAAATCATTCACGAATCGTTTAGCTACCGACTCAGAGGTCGCGGGTTCGAATCCTCTGAGAGGAATGGATTAAATTTCAATCATTTACCGCTGGCTGTCTTTTTGTTATCATTTCTCCAGCACATGAGAACAGCGAATGCTTTGTCCTCATCAGAGCGGTGCTCCGAGTTGATTTCATTCACTTGCGTGGCGGTGATGCCCAGCTCGTGACCCAGACTCTGCCAATCACAGCCCACTTCATCAGCCACTTCACGCAAGTCCAATTCGGAGCGTGCTATCGTATCAGTAACCACGGCTGAAAGAGAATTCGGTCAATATTTTCAACAATCATTCCATCATTGTTAAGAGAGAACAAACAGAAAGCAAACAGAACTATTAAACGGAAGGAATATCATCTAAATTTATTTAACAATAAATAATATACAGCACTCTAATAATGAATCTTAAAATAAACTCACAAAATCACAATCTAAATAAATTGTAAATAATAGTATAGCAAGTGCAAAAATAAATGAACAGAATATGTTGTACATTAATATGCTTTTCAAATATTGTGCCAATAAAAAAATATAAAGAAGAAACTTTGGGATTTTATAAAAAAAAGATCCTGCATTTTGTCACCATTAATCAGGCGTAATTTTTATCACCAATTTTACGAATATATCAACATAATACAATCATTTATGCTTTTAAATCAATCGATTATGACTATAGAATCTCATGGAAATCGAAATATGTTCTCAGTGACGAGGCGTATAGTTTTGATATCTATGGATACTTTTAAGTGTAACTCTAACTACTCTTTGGACGAATAATTTCTATGTCTGTTTCCTAATATTGAACGAAGAATTTCTATGTTGTGACCGTTTTCCAAATATTGATTTGACGCAGAATTTCTATGTTACTGTACGAATATCGCTAATCAATATTAGCCAATATTTTTTATTTGAAACTTCATAATATAGTATAGGTAAGGTAATGGCTATTTTATATTGATTTCATGTTAAAACAGTTTATGAATGAATGAATGAGCTTGGTAAGTAAATTGTTAATTTTTTTAAAGACAATAGAAAAAGGTGTACCTTATCCACAAATTGAAAACAGACAAAATACAATAGGACTGGATTCGCTCCCGAGTCAAACATGCAGTTCATGTAAATATTAAATACATATTGAAATTGTAATATACGACGCACAAATAATCTCCTAACATAATATTGGTGCGCGCTGTAGTCAAGCACAAGGAGTTGTTGTGTGGTGTTAAAGTTAAATGTTGTGGATTTAGTATTTAAGAAAGTAGTGACTCTAAACACATTCACATAATTATAGAAATTAAATGGTCGAATTAAATTTATAGAATAGAAAGCAGGTCGCCTCCACACAAACTTACATTCATCAGCATCAGCGTCTAAATCAACAGAGACAAAGTAGACAGTATAGAATAGATTGTTTCATATTAGACTGATACGCGCAGCGCACTGATACACATTTTGGGGAAAGGAACATAAAAATCAGCCCGCGAAAATTCCCCATTATCAAAATAGCAGCATCAATTTCTATGCTGTGACTTTAGAAACATGGCAGCTGCAGGCAGGCGAGAGTTAATCGCGAGTTTCATTCCGTGATTAGAAGTCAGGCATTACTTCTTCTTAACGAATCACAGTTGAGTATTCGTTGATGATTTGCCTGTAGAATTTGATTTTTAATTTGTCTCCACAATCTCATTTAGACTGCCACTCTATAGGTATTACATCTCTATGGGTGAGGGTTAGGCAAACTAAAGAATGCCATTTATGACGTCATCAGGATCACTATACATAATATCTATGGGTTTATTTGAATGTTTGGCATAGAAATCGGAATTGCTATTTGCTGCTTGACAACATCAGCAACCAGCTACTCCAATTTCTGTCTGTTGATGTTTGTGCTGTCATATTTAATTATAACTACCGATTTTTAATATTATGATTAATTAATTGTAGAGAATACAGAAAATATATAGCCGAAGATAATTGCAAATTTTCAGAATTTTATCATATCGGTGTGAAGTGAAGCTTATTATTTATAATCAGTCTAGCTATATGAGGAAGCGATGGAAAGCGAAGAATTGAAGCAGAATCACAAGTCGCATTTCTAAAGGTGCTAATTGCCTTGCCCCATTCCTATATAATGCAAATGCAGACTGAACACGAATAGATACCTAACAGCTACACTATAACTATAAATCAGTCGAAGAATATGTGGTGGTGGTGTGTGTTGGCACATGCCTGCCATCAGGAGGATTTCCTCCATTCCATTCCATCAACCATCAGTCACTCAGCCACACAAAATGCATCAAATGTCGATAGATTACAGGAAATTTTCTTCTGATGAATACGGCATATCCGAGAGTAAGGCCATCATATCGCTTTAAAAGAGATACGATGCTGAACATACGAATAGTCAGTTACTGCGAGCAACAGAGTTCCATTTACAGGGTAGAGAGGTCACTCACTAACTCGCGCTATCATAAGAATGCAGCGCTGACTGAAATCTTAGTCAATGACATCAAAGTATTCTCGTTCTAATTATAGACGAAATCATTTAAATGACTTTAAGATGTTTCGACACATTAAGGGACACTTACTAATAGTGGTTATGCACAAGAATTGTAGTAAATGTTTGGCAAACGAGTGGCAGTTATTATTATAAGTTGCCCTGACCACATGTAGGCATATTGAATATTTTTTACTTACTGACAGTGTGCCATTCACTATCATCATCAGCCAATGAGCGTCCTTTAGAGTCGACATCATGATTACCGGAGCTGCCGGAAATGTTGGAATGTCTGTGCGGGGCATGGTTCACATTATTGGATTCGGATGCCAGACGAACCTCCAGGGTGCAAATCGGTTTCGGTGGGGGTTGACTGCCAGTACTATCGCTAATTTGATCTGACAGAGAAAAAAATAATTTCATTATGATTCATATCGATTGATTCATTTCGATTGATTCATATCGATTGATTCATATCGATTGATTCATTTCGATTGATTCATTTCGATTGATTCATATCGATTGATTCATTTCGATTGATTCATATCGATTGATTCATTTCGATTG
>JAYMFX010111105.1:0-10534 GCA_036784945.1 Monocelis spectator | reverse complement strand
CGATTGATTCATTTCGATTGATTCATATCGATTGATTCATTTCGATTGATTCATATCGATTGATTCATTTCGATTGATTCATTTCGATTGATTCATATCGATTGATTCATATCGATTGATTCATATCGATTGATTCATATCGATTGATTCATTTCGATTGATTCATATCGATTGATTCATATCGATTAATTTTAATCATCACTAACTTTGAGCCGATCTTGGGTCCCTCATGAAGGCGAACTTGCCCATAGCATCTTGATGGGGATCTTTAATTCGCACGGGGAAGGGAAGTCGATTTTCGCGGAAAGCTCGGAAATGTAAGAATAACTGTTCGCCCATTTTAGCGACTGGGATCAAATTACCAGCTGTCTCTAGCCAGTTAGAGCGCTCGTCCAAAACTTCCACCTCGGGACTGGCGGCCAGCAATTCGAATGCTTCTTGGCATTCTAAAGTCTACATACACAATTAATACGGTACTCAATAAAATGATTCGATAAGAAAAGTATAATTATATTACTATACGCCGGTGGTCATAATGTTTCAACTTTCAACTCATCTTACCTTTTCTACTTTATCATCCGTCACACAGAAGCATCTTAACAGAGCCTCTTCAGAGTCCACTCGTTTGCCGAAAATGACGAATTTACATAGATAAGGCACAACCACTGCCTCTTGATACAAAACTCCAGCCAGTTCTCCAGATTCGTGAACATTCTGACAGTCAATGAGCCAAAATCTACAAACATTCAAGAATGAATAACTATATCATACACCTACAATTAGTATGAAAACGATCATTGCGAGCGAGTTGTTTCTCATTTACGCACCTAGCGGACACAGTCGTAGTAAATGAGACGCAGTCCTTCATTCTGGAGAGCGGTGTAGATCCAGTGATGTCCTCCCACTGGGCTGCGGCGGTGCCTCCAGTGATGCTGCACAGGAGTCGAAGAGTGGCAGAGGTGTCACCCGGATTTACCATACCTTTGCTGACTGGTCGCGGTAATGATATGGTGAGAGTGATGGGTTTGTGGAATTTGCGCCTGCGAGGTTCCACCGTCACTATTGGTGACACTGCGATGCGATTGCCCAATACTTTAGCCACTAATTCTGGATTAATGTGATGCGCCTAAAAGTGACATTTGTGAATGAATACCTGTTATAATACACCCACTGAGGTGTTAGAAGACTTCAAATATTCTATATATTATCGTGATATACTTGAAGTCCGACTCTAATCCGTTTCTGCAATGCACCATCGGGAAAGACGGCTTGCACCTGTGGAACAACAGTTGAACTGATAACGCCACCATCGGAGCCAATCATAACCGTTTCCTGACGAAGACGAGTCACCAACGCAAAGTATTGGGGAAAATCGCTGGTCAAAACTCGGACAATTCTTTTAGCTTTGAGCTCTTCATTTGATTCAAGAGAATCTAAAGTGAATTTGTCCAATTGTTTTGCAATATAAGGGGTATGACAAAAATTACGATATGATGAGGTATATTATACGGCAATAATAGAAATTTTATGACTTTAATAGACCGTTAAAGTAAAGTAATCTTCGAATTCTATGGAATTTGATTTCTTAATACGCCCTTAGATACCTCATATTATTGCAGAGATAGGGCTGTATCGAAGGGTGTATTGGATTTCCATAGAATTGGAGGGTCACTTTAATGGTCTATTATAGGACTGTTAAGTGACCCTCTAATTCTATGGAAAATGACTTCCCTTGGATACGAAGAGCATACAGAGCATCTCTGTAGTATCCAAGGGAAGTCTAAATTTCCATAGAATTGGAGGGTCACTTAACAGTCCTATTCTATGGAATTTCAATAACGCCCTTCGATACGGCCCTATCTATGCAATGATTTTAGGTATCTATGTATAAGGGCGCATTAACAAATCAAATTCCATAGTTTATTTTCCATAAACTTTGAGTAATAAAAGATCTGATGCGCCACTTAATGATTGACCATAAAAGACTGAGGGATCAATAAATTTAATTTGGAATAATTTGACTTGCTATAATTGTCACGAATATTCTCAGACTAAAGGTTAACATAATGAAACAAAGTTGAACAACTCAAAGGAACGACCTTTACTCATCATCACTTCTCGATAATAGAATTGATCTCAATTTGTAGAATATAACAGATGATAATAACATAAAAATCTGATTTTTTGTGTGCTTGACTATGAGACAATAAAACAAAAAACGTCTGATATCTATGAATAATAACAATAAGAAGAATCCAGAGACAGTTTAATTAAAAACTGATGTATGTATACCAACTGTCTTGATAAACAAACAATAATCCTTAGGTACTATACACATAATAAGCATATTTCTGTGTATACTTGATATACTGAATAGACTGAATTCTTATCGGGAGAAGAGAATTCTGATTATATTCATTGAAATTCACAAACCTGACATATCTCTGATCTATTCGTGCACACAGCGAAGCTCAATACATACCATATACCTATGTAGAGGTACTAACAGACCATGCAACCCAGCATGAACAAGATTAAGTAATTGCGCTAATCAATCTTCATTATTTCGAAATATGCACAACATTTTATGATGATATAAAAAGATGAATCTCTAATATTATATTAAGAAATTCATTCTATAATGAAATTGCTAAATTCTCGAGTGCATGCAACAAACAGATTATTAAATGACTTTCTTCATGATTGAAAAATTAAATTCTTTTCATCATACAATTCAGAGTCTGACATAAAATTGTTTGAAATTAATATTTATAATTTGAACAATGCATTATTCACAGATCCCTTTGAAGGTGTCCGAGATTTATCTTGGGACACTCTTTTTAGTATTTCCATTTTCGAAATTGATTTCGCTCCCATGATGTCCGGCCAACTCTTTCGATTATCTTTGAAACTTCTCTGACATGTTGAGAGTAGAGCTTAAATTTCGCTAGGGTCACAGATCACAAGATTGGAAGGTGTCCAAGTTTTGGTTCACGCGGACACTGGTCAGGTATTTAGTGTATATTTACCCCACGGACACCATAAAAGTGTCCCGATGAAAACGACTAGAAGTGTAAAAGCTGTCTACGTATGAAATAAATAGTGAATAGAATGATTTTGAAATTTTTAGAGCATCTAAATCTCGAAATCATTCTATAAATCGATAAAATCTTGTTATAGAGTCACTTTTAAAACGTAGCGCAACACTTTTAGAATTTGAAATAATTTTGCTACATTAGCGAGAAATTTAAATATTCTTTATAATACCTTCACAACATATTTACTTACTTCTGAGAATTCAGGTATTCGTGATTTAAATCTTCTCAGACAATGAGAAACGATACAAACTTAGCCAACAGATATGATCGCATGAGAATGAAAATGAAATACTCCTAGATTAAGGATGGTTGTCATTAAACTGACAGATGAACTCTTAGCGCATTTAGACAGGTTATAGGCATATTATGATGTGATGTACTTGAGAATGACTGATAAATTACCTTTAACACAAATAGTACTCAACGTGAAAAATTTCATGACCTAAACAAAACTTAATTAAACAGTTGAAAAATGAGTTTCATCGATGTCTAAAATGAATGATTTAAGCATTCATACTCGGGTTTATGGAACTATACGCATTTTCCAGTTGTTTCTAATATTTTTCAGTATGGAAAAACAAACAAATTTAGTTAAAGCATTGTTGATTAATAGAATTGTTTGTTAACCCTCTACGACGCAGCGCAAAAGTAAATAATTAGATTTATAGTTCTGTTTTATTGATATTGTAAAATTGCTAACCGAAGCTTGGCCCCACAGCATCTTGCACAGCTTGTTCAGTAGCTTCCATTGTATGCTCCTTCCAAGTTTCTCCATTTTCACTTCGCAAAATGATGATCTCCCTTTCCCGATCTCGAAGTGAAGCGAAATGGGGCACTTCAATCAAAACTGGAGAATTAAATTTACACGGATGCGGTCCCATTTCTAAAACTCTGCAAAATTTAAAACAATTTTTTTTGTCAAAGTGAATTGAGAGAGGTGTGTAAACAATCGATCATCATCATCATCATTCAATTTATGAGAGCGATAAGTTTATTATCGATCGATATTTATCTAGACTGAGAAAACATTAATTATTGACATGAGATATGAGCAAATGTCTGATAAAAGCCCCTAATCGACTTATAGTTGATATATTATACAACATAATATCTAATCATATGCACATTTAGCAGATCTAGAACAATAAATCAATGAATAATTAACATAAAAAAATCAGGAATTAGAAATTATCTATATGACACAATGAGAACTAAACGCTAATGATTTATATAATAGGTAGGTCCATTATAGAGATTGGACATTCTTTTCGTCTTCTCTGACAATATTAAAATAAATTGTCCGATCTCTATATGAATACATCCTATACGTCCTCCTCTATATCTCAGGTAAAAAATTTCAAGATTTCAATAAATTTTCGAATAATATTATCATTACTAGCTCTGCATAGAAATGGAGGAATATAACATTCAGTCATAGATATTGGGATATGAAGCCATATTATTATGCAATAAAATACCATTGACAGCAGCTGCTAACCGAATAGCGTCTTCGAGCATAGAAATATCGGGAATATCAATCGAAATCGAAATATCCTGACTTTGTCAGAAAATATTCACCCGTTATATCTCAGAATTAGATATAATTACTTCTGGTTTAACTATATAACATCAAATTGATAATTATATCGATGCAAATAATATACAAATATTGTTGCTTTTCCATTTTAGTATAGGGAAAAGAATATAACGACCAATTTTCAAAACAACAACACTCTCACACTCTCAGATCAATAGGATCTAATTTACAGACAATATCATCCCATTTGATATGATAAATCTTAATAAATCGATGTCTTCTCTCTTCAAACTTGCGTAAATATACTAAAATATTTATATCAAAAGACTTACCGACAGGCGAGACCTTCGCCATCATTCAACTGCGGTGGCTTGTTCACTCGATCCATTCTCAACATACGACAAGTGACTCGAGTAGGGGCAGAGGCAGCACTCGGTGGCACTAGGATTCTCAGTCCGGTGTGCCGGCTGCCCCGCATAGAGCCACCACGAGCATCCACCAAAAATGACACGAGGAATCTGAAGAGTTATCCCCAAACAGAAATTAATACCCATCGAATGATATGAAAATCTGAATATAGCTTTCTTAGATAAACGGTTCTAATATTATCAATAACGCATGGCAACGCCGGGTATCACAAAGTTTGAATGAATGAATGATAAAGAATTTGTTAAACATTTTGTCATGCAGCATATAGAAAAAATGATAAGAGAGAATTGATTTTTATATGTTAAACTATTAAATTATACCAGCGTTCTTTCTGAAGTATAGGCGTGATACAGTAACTATATTGAATACAAATTTAATCAATAAATTATTATCCAATTAATTTGTACAAATTATAAATACATATACCTCCCAACTCTCAGTTTTACGTACGTACGTACATGTATAGAATACAAGGAATACCTATCTATGGCTTGTTATCTATGGAAGATTATTTCGTAAATTAAATAACTCCTCTTATCTATGTAAAGGATGCGAAGTAAACTGATAAAAATCAAATTAACTAAATTTGGGCGGAAGATTGCGGAGAGAGGTATGTACCTGAAGTTTATTCACTGATGCTATATGGTGGATTATTCGTTAGCATGAATGTTTAAAGAATAATATGTAGCTATATGATATTTATATAAAGCCGATATTCGATATGCCTATAAACAAACTTACGAGTTTTTAATGCGAAATACGCGCTGCAGTATTTTTTTAATTTACTCGTAGAAACAATTAGTAACCATAGGTTACTAATTGATTTGAAAGAATTTCTTTCTGCATTAGAAATTGTATTTTTAATGAAGTTTCTAATAATAATTTTATTACCGTATTCATTTAATAAAACTTTGACTATTAGGAGGTAGATTGGTAGATATAAAAGTAAAAAGTTGTACCTAACGACTGAACTCTTCAATTTATTTGTTTAATTTAGAAATGAATCATATAATATGAGAATCATAAACTATGTGTCAATGAGAAAAGTTTTAGAAAAGTGACTCATAGATTTTTAACTCAAGATTTCAATGTAAGGGGAGGTTATACAAGGGGTTGGAAACCGCGTATATGCTAAGATTTCCATAGAAATATTAAAGTGGGAATAGGACTGTTAAGATTGGATGCATAGAAAAATAATTACCCAGCCCCAGCTTTTCCAAAGAAAAGCTGGGGCTGGGAAAAAATATATCAGATTAACCTCGTATGGAAAAGTAGCCAACTTCAGGAAAATAGTCAAATCAATATAGGTAAGACCCAAAACGTTGATATACACGAACACATAACAAAAAGCCCAATTGATATAACTATAAAAGATAGCCTGGGGTCTGTGGCCTGATGAACCTTGTTGAATAATAGGCAAATTCTACTGTCCATATTATCAAAGATTTAAACAATACCAAATAATTTTTCTATAAGATGATAATACGAGTAGAGAAACTTTGTTGACTGCGCTGTCGATAATTATAATCGAAATATGTGGTGGAAAATATTCTACCTAACAGTTCGAGTTAAATGACATAAAATTTTCCCGTCTTATACAGAATCCCCAAAAATAAGTAAAATAATCCCCTTAAATGAACTAAAAGCCGGAAATAAAATCGATTGTGATTCAGACCAGATTATAATATTGTGGTAGGTTAGCGCTACTCTGTATTGTGGAGGGGGTGGGCGGAGCAGACTTAATTTCGATCATTCAGTGTTCGAAGAAAGTGTTGGAAAATAATTTTAAAAATATCGATTAACTTTTGGAAATGATTTCTCTCGAATATACAGAAGAGTATTCGTAATTTTAGCGTAAACACAAATAGAAATTAAGTTGAGTTGTATTTATGTATTTAGTGTTTAGTTGTATATTTATGCAACTCTAAACTGTTAACCCGGGGGGTGCTGTAAAAATGTTTTAATGAGTCATTATGAAATAAATTTATTTGAAAATTTAAAAATCGACTTTCTGCAGACTTACCCAGCCGTATAATAGGGACTAGAAGGCACAGGCATGACGTTCTTTACAAATAGAGATAAGGTATTGATTAATGAAAGCTTGGTGATGAATTAAAATGATGATCAAGAATTATCGGAGCAACAATATCAGCACAATATTTCCATTAGGTAGGTAGATTGAAGAATAAATTATTTCTAATGGAATTCTCAACAAAAGATCAATTGTTTCTCAGATATTTTCCTTGTATTAGTCTGTCTGGCTTTAGATCCTTGATTGCAGTAAAATTTTACCACTCAAATCGGCAAGTATTTTAATAAACAATATCTCACTATAATCAGACGGAATTATTGTCACAAGAATAGCTTATACTATGATATAACAGTGGAACAACAACAGTGGAATCAAGTCTATAATAGCACACAACACGGCGGAGTCTCGTAGAGAATTTTCATCCACAACAGGGAGAGTATTAAATGCGACAGATCGGGTAGTGAGTAGTTAGTAGTAAGTAGTTTTATCCTATAACTCTGCGGAATGCACCACTCATAATTAAATGCCCAGAACTTCACTCACTAAAAATTGACGATCGCTCACTGCTACATACAAATAATCTAATAATGTAAGTTGGCGCACAGAAAAGTTAGCGCGCGTGTGTGTGTTTGTGTGTTTGTAGACGGTAGATAATGATAGATAGTAGAGGTATAACCAGTAGAAAAAGTAGAACATTTCATCACTGCTGATTGGCTAAACAAATTTTCAATGAAATCTGCTTGTTGATCAATAAACATTGGAGATGATGTCGTGTCCCTGGCTATCAGGTGTACTATTTACTAGTGGAATTCTATACTCTACCCAGGCAACGCTACTGTATGTATTTGAGAAGAATTTATAGGTATGATCTATCTTATAGACAGATCACTCTATACCTACTGTATAAATACCTGGGAATTAATTTATGGGTTAACATATACCTACACTCTCTATTAAATTATATAGACCGCCAGTTAAATATGTAATTTTTAAGTCATTTTCAATATCACATCATTTTATGTACTCACCCAGAAGTAATGGGTTTGCGCGTGATTGGCACATTATCAGGCGTGAAATCCCAATCAGCTAATCCACCAGATTCATTGTAATCTCCAACTGATCTTACAGCATTTAGAGTGTCATCCTGTTAGGAAAATCGTAAGGAATTTAACAAAAAATTACTTACCATTTTCAAAAAATATAGATTATGATGCGACATTAATTACCAAAAGTTTTATTGTCATATTTGCTGTTATTCCTTAACTTACCGATCGAAGCGCTTTTTAATTTGTAAAGTAAACAATAAGTTAGTTTATTGTCATTCCTATATACTATAAGATTAACAGTTTTTAAGTGATTGACATATTTATGTTATACAGGTATATAGCTAGGTACCTACCGGATTTAAATTAAGTAAACACTGAACAAATAACTATATACATGCTAAATATATTGATTTATTTAACGAATCTTTAGTAAAAAAGATAAATATCTAAAACAATCAATAAACATGTCGAAAAATTGAATTTAAGACCTCAAAAACTGATCCTAATTCATTTTTCTAACAGTTAGAAAGTTAGTATATGGTGTCATTAATATAGGTACCTATCTAGTAATTATCTGTTTATCATCATTCTTTTGTTTCTAAACAAAATACAATAACATAAAAATTATCAATTTAACTGTATTGAACAATTTGTATACAAATTTTATTTGGTATTATAGGTATTTGAGACTAAGTCGCAAAGTTAAAAATCATTGAAATATTGTAAAATGCAAAAGAAGCGATTTTACTTTCACCCTTTCAACATATAATAGTCGGAATTCTACACACAAAATATAAATTGCTATAAAAGTATATATCTATATTTCGATTATAAATAAATAATTAAATAAAAATCTAACAGGCAAAAAGTATACAAATCCACAATATCAAAATAAATATTGCACAAATAATATGTATAAGACTATACAAGACATGCAATTATGTAAATAAGAAAGACAACGGAACAAGACACAAATTAAAGTAAAGAATTACTATGAGGCAATCAAAAGGGATAATAACAACGCCATCCAGAAAATATTCCAGATATACATTATACATATAATCTCCACACACATAATTATACAATTTAATGTATTGGCATGCAGCAGAGACAATACCTTATAGATGCCTGCATCATTCAATATACCAACTCCTTCATGGATACTGTCCTCTCCTGAAATAGAAATTCAAAAATTTGTCTTATGATTCATGAAAGCAAAAGATTTTAAAGTTTACATTTCATAACATATTTAATGAATAACAATAGTTTTTTTTAACGAAACGATATATAAAACTTCGGCAAAATCCTAAGTGCAAATTTTTTTAGTTACTAACCAAGTAAATAGTAACTTAGTTTATAGAAATAGGTAGTACTATAGTTTTTGAGTTCCCTCCTATATGGTCGCCATATTGTTTTGGAAGTTCAACCCCAATCGTTATACATAGAAATAACTTAATAGTTCCCCCTTATTACTCTTAGGTCGCCATGTTCTTTTGGAATAAATGTTTGTATACAAAAAGCTGGTTGAGTTGAACCTCTTCCCCCCTTATTACTCTATGCTACAGAGTTAGTAATTTATTGGTTATTGTCCTCTATATTTAATGTTGAGTCATTTGAATAGGTATAGGACTGTTAAGTAACCCTCTAATTCTATGGAAAATGACTTCCCTTGGATACGAAGAGCATACAGAGATTATGTAGTATCCTAGGGAAGTCTAAATTTCCATAGAATTGGAGGGTCACTTAACAGTTACTTATTGGCCGTTAAAGTGACCCTCTAATCATAAGGAAATTTAATACTGATCCTGCGATACGGGCTATCGTTGCAATGATATTTTGTATCTAAGGGCGTATTAACAAATCAAATGGACCGTTAAAATAACCCTCGAATTCTATGGAACTTTATTTTTTAATACGCACTTAGATACAAAATATCATTGCAAAGACATCAACATGAGATTGAAAAGAGGGCAATCAATCCAACCTTAAAATCGGTGGCTTTTTATCTATACATAGAACTACGAATGTCTAAAAAGAAAATTGAGTTAATTTTTATGCAATTTATTCTAGGACATTTAGTTCGCATTTAAAGCATCGTTTGGAATAGGACTGTTAAGTGACCCTCCAATTCTATGGAAATATGACTTCCCTTGGATACGAAGAGCATACAGAGATTGCATAGTATCCAAGGAAAGTCTAAATTTCCATAGAATTGGAGGGTCACTTAACAGTCCTATACGCTTGCAAATTCCGGTGCAAATTCTATGGAAATACACACACCCTTAACAACCCTACAATAGGACTGTTAAGTGACTCTCTAATTCTATGGAAATTGACTTCCCTTGGATACGAATAGCATACAGATATTATGTAGTAGCCAAGGGAAGTCTAA